>JAWPHD010008801.1:0-110912 GCA_037043455.1 Cyrtodaria siliqua
TTTTCACAAACTGTATGCACTAAGACCTTTCAAACTTTGCTTATAGTTGTATCTTGAGTGGTACATTGCAACGTCACAAAGCAAATGTGGATGTGACCTTCACCATCCAAGCAAAGGGCAGATAACTTAAATTGTTATAGTTACATCACTTTCTAAGAACTATAATTCATAATAATGCACTAGATGTTTTAAACCTACCTTATAGCTTAATCTTTGGAAGAAAACATATTCTATTTTGACATAGTTGTGTCTTGGGTAGTGCATCTTTTTGGATGCATGGATTTCATCTATGACCTTGACCTACTTTTTGGAGCTGATGATTTTGAGCTCTAATGTCCAAGGGCCTCATTTTTCATCCGATCTTTACCAAACTTTAACAGATTGTTAATATCAATGAAAGCTCGGACAAGTTCGAAAACCAGCCAGACCAGTAACAGCGGAGTTATGGCCCTTGATTTTGTTAAAAATGTTATATTTTGCCTCGTTAATACGATATAGGGCTATCATTTTTCATCTGATCTTTACCAAACTTTACCAGATGGTTTGCCTTTTTTTTTATTATTAGTGTATTTTTTTTTATTTTATTTTTTTTTTAATATGTATATAAATATATTTTTTCTTTCTTTTTTTCTTTTTTTTTTTTCTTTTTTATTATTTTTATTTTTTTTCTTTCTTTTTTTTAATTTTTAGCTCTACTGGCCGAAGGCCAGCAGAGCTTTAAGGATGCCGAGTTGTCCGTCGTCCGTTGTTAACTTTTGTCTCGTTAAGACGATAGGGCCTTCATTTTTCATCCTATCTTTACTAAACGTGACCACATTGTTAATATCAATGAAAGCTCGGACAAGTTCGAAAACCAGCCAGATCGGACCAGTAACAGCGGAGTTATGGTCCTTGATTTAGTTAAAAATTCTATATTGCTATATTTTGCCTCGTTAAGACGATAGGGCCTTCGTTTTTCATCCTATCTATACTAAAATTCACCACATTGTTAATATCAATGAAAGCTCGGACAGGTTCGAAAACCAGCCATATCGGACTAGTATCAGCGGAGTTGTAGCCCTTGATTTAGTTAAAAATGCTATATTTTGCATTGTTAAGACGATAGGGGCTTCATTGTTCATCCGATCTTTACCAAACTTTATCAGATTGTTAATATCAATGAAAGCTCAGACAAGTTCGAAAACCAGCCATATCGGACCAGTAACATCGGAGTTATGGTCCTTGATTTACTTCAAAATTCTATATTGCTATATTTTGCCTCGTTAAGACGATAGGGCCTTCGTTTTTCATCCTATCTATACTAAAATTCACCACATTGTTAATATCAATGAAAGCTCGGACAGGTTCGAAAACCAGCCATATCGGACTAGTATCAGCGGAGTTGTAGCCCTTGATTTAGTTAAAAATGCTATATTTTGCATTGTTAAGACGATAGGGGCTTCATTGTTCATCCGATCTTTACCAAACTTTATCAGATTGTTAATATCAATGAAAGCTCAGACAAGTTCGAAAACCAGCCATATCGGACCAGTAACATCGGAGTTATGGCCCTTGATTTACTTCAAAATGATATATTTTGCCTCGTTAAGATGATAGGGCCTTCATTTTTCATCCGATCTTTACCAAACTTCATCAGATTGTTAATGTCTATGAAAGCTTGGTCAAGCTCGAAAACCAACCAGATCGGACCAGTAACAGCAGAGTTATGGCCCTTGATTTTGTTAAAACCGCTATAATATGCCTCGTCATACGATAGGGCATTCATTTTGCATTTGATCTTTGCCCATCTTTACCAGACAACTGTCTTTTTTATATTATTATTAATTTTATTTTAATTATTATTATTAATTTTTTTTTTATTTAACTTTTTTTTAAATTTTTTTTTTATTTATTTTTGGTTAATTATTATTATTATTTTTTTTCATATTTTTTTTTGTTGAAATTATTCCTTTTTTTTCCTTTTTTTAGCTCTATGTTGGACCAGTCGGACCAGTAACGGAGGAGTTATGGCTTTTGATTTAGTTAAAAATGCTATATTTTACCTGGTTAATACGGTATGGCCTTCATTTTTCATCTGATCTTTACCAAACTTTACCAGATTCGTTATGGCCTTTGATTTAGTTAAAAAGCTGTTTTTGCCCGAAACTTTCAAAAAAACGTAAATGGCAGTCACTCGCTTCATTGATGTTATGAGAGCCATGTTAGCCAGTAGAGCGTCCACAGGCCCTCTTGGGCCTCTTGTTTTATTTTTTTTATTATTTTTTTTTTTATTTTTTTTGGTTATTTTTGTTTACGTTTTTGTTTATTTGATTGATTGATTTTCCTTTTTGATTTTTTTATTTCATTATTTTTGGTGTTAACGCCATGTTAGCAGGAAGCATTGCTATGATTTCTAGTTGTGCCTATTGTGTTTTTTTCCGAATCGTTGATTTTTGATGAAGTTACGGCCCCTTGACATTTTTACTTTTAAAATTTTTGTCGGCGCTACTCCTCCTAAACGCCTTGTTGGATTTCGACGAAACTTGGCAGGAATCATCGGTAAGATGTCTAGTTGTGCATATTGCGCTTTTGTTCCTGTTTGCTGAGTTATGGCACTTTGACATTTTTACTTTAAATTTCTTTGTCGGCGCTACTCCTCTTAAACGGCTTGTTGGATTTCTACAAAATTTGGCAGGAAGCCTCAGTATGATGTCTAGTTGTGCAAAGCGTGGAATATCAATAAAATCTTGGACAAGTTCGAAAACCAGCTAGATATTGTTAGAAACGACAGGTTATGGCCCTTGATTTGTTGAAAAATGCTATATTGTATCTTTCTTTGTTAAATCTGTAGTTACTTCATGTTTTATCTGATTTTTACCATATTTTTTTAGAATGTTAATATTACCCCCAACCCATTTTTATGAAATTTCATAGAAGAAGTGGGACAAATTAAAAAATACCCATGCCAGACTAGACACAGCAGACTTAATGCCCATGATTACCAGGTGAGCGATTTAAGGCCATCCTATCCCAGTTGTTTTTGCAATGTTTTAAAAAAATAATGATGGGAATTTTATGTCGACAACCCTTGATATAAGAGCCGTTTTAGCCATTAGAGCATCCACAGGAAGAGGGCCTCTTGTTTTTAATAGAATGGCATTTTGTTTTTATAGAATGGCATTTTGTTTTTAAACAAATGCACTTAGATGTCATCTCATCAAAAGCAAACGGCAAACTCTGTTGTTTTTAGTTACTAAAATGTTTACAAACTTTCATTTAAGCACCATTGACGTTTTTATTTTTACGTCCATCCCCCATTAGGCGAGACATGTGAATCCACGGATTTCTTGTTATATACATTTATGTATTATTTTGAAAATAAAGATAAATTATATTATCTCGTAATATTTATTATAAAACTTTTGAATGTATTGTCATCAGAATCAATGAATATTTGTGAGAGGAGTTGGAAGAAAAAGTAAAGGTCCCACATGATTTTTTTTGGCTACTTTGCTAATTCATAATATTAGTTATTGGGTTTGTTACTGACCCCCTACAGAAATATGTGGGGTCAGTAAGAGGGGATAAAAAAAAAATGCAATAACTGATTTATTGCAACAGCACCTTTTTTTAAGGCAAATGCCGATATTTAACCCATTTTAATGGAGCGTCAACGTCATTGAACCGTTCGCCCCAATTTGACGTTGTGACGTCAAACCTGTACAGTTTAAAAACATTATTAAATTTACTTATTATGTTTGTTACTAACGCCTTAAAGAAATATTTGCAAATGATTTAAACTTTGAATCGGAATTGTAGTCCAAATTGTTTTAGTGACCCTCTATGAAATCTACTGACCCACTATAGAATAATAGAGGGTCACCATGTGACTGCTCTAATCCAATGAAATTCCTAGGATTTTGTGCGAGGTACAATAAAGGACATTGTTTCCAATCTGTTTATTATTAAGTCTAAGCTTGAAGTGATCCCTTTTGTTTATTTGCGTAGAATAGGGAGAGTTTATGTTGTACCCTCAGCATCCAGCCTCTGTATCCAGGTACACATCAGTGACATCCAAGTTGTTGTCTTTAAGTTGGACCAATCTTTGCGCAACTTTGCATGCTTGTTGGTAGCCTTACTCCTCTTTACATTGAACATGGTCATATTTATTACAAGTTGTTGTTGTCTTTAAATGGAATGTAGCGACACAGCCAACAATCTCTATTATTGACAGTTCTGAAAAACTTGGAAAATGGTGAAAGAATTATCAAAATTGTTTGATAAACAAAGAAAATACCATTTGAAGGTTCTATTGAAATAGATATGGAAGCTGCCATTTAGAGATCACAGTTCTAAATGACCATTTTTATAAATATGAAAAATTACTGATTTATACAGGGGAAAAAACAGCAATTATATGAAAGATATGTATACTTATTGGCAATAATGCTTTATATGACCAGTAAAGGGTTTTGCATTCATTTACGGTGATTTTCTTTTACTTTGAATGATATTTATCGATATTATGATGTCATAGTTCTCAAAATGTCGGGTCATCCGATTCTGATAACTCTTTCACCTTTTTCCAAGTTTTTCAGAGCTCTCAATAACAGAGATTGTGTCTGTGTCGCTACTTGCTCTTTATGTTTAGATGTACCAATCTTCAACGGGGATACAGAGGCGGAGATGGGGCTGGTGATCAAATTTATGTTGGCTAAACCCGGGTCCCATGTGTACATGATATATAGAATTGAATGTTGTTTAACAGCTCATCAACACATTATAGTTATATAGAATTGAATTGAATGTTGTTTAACGGCTCATCTACACAGCATAGGTTATTTAGAGCCGCCCCAGAGAGAGGGGAAGGATACATAGGAATCCGGGAACCTGCCCTACTCTTATTATCGAATAGATTCCTATGGTTCTTTAACGTGCTCGGAGGATAGACCGATACACGGGACCGCCCGGTTTACGTCCCCATTCGACGGACGAGGCTAAGGTAAAGTGTCTTGCCCAAGAACACACCGACGGAACTCAGTATAGAACTGCCCAGAGAGACGGGAAGAATGCATAGAAATCCAAAAACCTGCACTACTTTTATAACAAGTAGATTCCTATTGTTCTTCAGTGTGCTTAGAGGATAGCCACTGGACCAGCTGGTTTACGTCCCTATCCAACGGATGAGTCTGTGGGAAAGTGTCTTTCACTAGAACACACTGACGAAATGCAGTGGCATCATTGAGACTTGAACCCGGCTTCTCCGGATTTCAAGTCCACTGCACTATCCACTGGGCCATGCAGATGTGAAAAGTATCATGATTCATGTACACTGGCTAAACCTGGGTTCCATGTTTATATTATGTATAACATGCTAGTGCATGTTCATTGTATTTTGTTCCTGTAGTACCAGTAACTTGTGTATGTATTTTGTTTATCCTATTGTAGTTCTACCAACTAAATCAACAAAAGCAGCTACAGGTATTGTAATTGCATTGCTTGAAGATTTGTTTGTTTGTTTGAATGGTGTTTTATATCAGTTTTAGCACATGTTAGGGCATATACGACAATCAATCTTTTGTGGTAGAGGCAGACCACCCTATTTTCCTGGGTAAAACCTGTACTGTCTACCTCCCACCAGCCGTAAGAATAGGTACTTTCTCACTTGACAAGTCAAGCTCCCAGTGGGCTTCGAACCCGCAGCGGTGATCGGTGAGAAAGTTTTAGACACAGCGTCTTTGCTATCCCGGCCACGGACGCGTTTTGCTCGAAGAGTGTGTCTAACAACGGCTGTAGTCAGAATACTAATCAAAGCTTGAAGGGTTTCTGTGTGATCAACGGCATGTTTATAGATGTTACTTCTATATCTAGCTTTGTGCCTAATCCTATTAAAAAAAAAAAGGTTGTCATGTTAAAGTTTGAAGTATATTTATGGCATTAGTTACTTGCTGGTAACACAGATTTTGAAGATAAACATTTTAGTTATTTACCAGTGGACAATATCTGCCCATTTATTCACAGCGATTTTTAGCTTGACCATTTGAAATATGAGAGTTTATGAGAGTTTATATTGTACCTTCGGTGTCAGTGATCCACTTTCTGCATCCATGACGCATCTGGTTACATTTAAGTCCAAGTTGTTGTTAAGAGCCCCAGATAATTATTTGGATACAAGCAGTGATCACACCTCAAAATACAAATTTGGATACAAGCAGTGATCACAACTCAAAATACAAATTTGGATACAAGCAGTGATCACACCTCAAAATACAAATTTTAACTTGAGGATTAAAATCTTTATTTCACTGGAAAATGAGGGGTAGTCGCAGAAATATTTACTCCCCAAAATTATAACATAAAGAGTAAAACTTGCATTTTGTAATGCCTGTCTTAAAACTGTTATAAAATAAAGGCTATTTATAGAAGACAACAATCAGTGGCGTAGCTGCCTATAGGCACTGTAGGCAAGTGCCTACACATTGTCCGCAGAAATCAAAAAAATAAAAAAGCCAAAAATGCAATAAAAACTGAGTGGTGTAGGGGATGGAGGGGTATGGTCAGCTCATACCAATTTTTACTCGTGGTCTTTTTAGAAAACAAAAGGTGAACTGTTTTCGCTCGCGGTCTTTCGGAACCAAACACACCATGATTGTGCAAAATTTCGAAAGATTTTCAGAAAGCAAGTTATTAAATTAGTATGAGTAACTTTGTTCTGTTCCGATGTTTTTGTTGCAAAATCGCAGATTAAAAAAGCTCGAAATCACGAGTTAAAAACATATTGTTTGCTGCTTAACATACCGTCAGAATGCAGGATTTGTCTTCCTTCTGAAAATTTTTATGGGGGAGCATGCCCCCAGACCCCACTAGACCTTGTGCCTGTACACTGATTTAGGCACAGCTACGCCCCTGGCAATACTCATTAAACTTAATCTTACCATGTCTTGCCATCTGTTAAAACGTATGGTTATAAATTATACATCATATGGTTAAAAAAGGTTTTTCTGACTTTCTTTTATACAGACATTCCACTGTTGTAATCAGAATCGCTAAAGCGCTTGCTTACTTGCATGATAAGCGCTTACAGAGTTATCGTTCTCTTTTTAATACTGGCATGCCGGTTTGCTGCTATTCATCATTGCACAACTCCAGAATAAAAATCAGTTAAGCTGAATATTGCTAGTCAACCTCTTCTGTAAACTTTGCTTCGAAACTTCAACTCACAGCGGCTTATATGAATCATATTTTGAACTTGCGTTTAATATAAAATAATATTTTAATGAGTATTTGGTATGCATAAAAATTATGAATCGTGGGGTTTTAATATTTTCAGGGTTATTCTATGTGGAGACGCATCTTGTTTGGGGCTCTGTGTTATCATAAGTTCTACTGAACCAGTCTCGGAGCTGTAGATAATTTTTGACTGCAATGAGTATTTACTCATCAGATTCAAAATGAATGAGAAACACATTTAGAGTAAAAACATGTTTTAGTAGTTCATGCTTCCAAAGTGGATGTGAATCCATTTAATACATTTTAAAAGAAACAAATATTCTGATTAAATGGATGTTAAGTAAAACGAAACACTCTATGACCTTTGTTCTTAATGTAAAACCTATGCTTAGAATAATTTTCATCATGTAAATATGGAATAAACTGTTCCACAGCACAATGCATACACATATAATACTCATGACGTTCAAAAGTTTTGAGTACGTGTGGTAATTTGATGAGTAAAGATACACAATTTTAAAAAACTAAGGATTTTTGTAAAAAAAGTATGAGTAAAATACTCGAAAACTCATCTTATCTACAGCTTTGCTGCCAGTCTCATGAAGTTTGTATTGCAGTTGATAATACACCCACTAAGTTTAAATTCAGTAAGTCAAAGGGCAAGATCAGTTGACATTGGATATGGTTAAATTGATGTTCGCGTTCTTGTTATCTTAAGTACTGCTGGGCCAATCTTTATAAAAAATGTGTATACCGGTTTGTATTGGGTTGATCAATCACTTTTTTAGTTCTGAGTTGGTAAATTGAAGGTGAAGGTTGCAGAAAGCTTAAGTTTGACCTTGAAGATGGTTAAATGTTAAACCATGTCTAGGCTAGCGCTAGGATTTTAAACCTTTTAGCCAAATCTGGCTAAAGCCCTAAAAATTCCTTTAGACAGATTAGAATGTCTTTAGCCAGACTTTTGCGGAGATATTTTTTAACGAATTGGAGGCGCTAAAACTTCGCGTTTGCGTACACATCAACAGTTAGTTAAAAAAATGTATGCGTTATTAACCTACATGTATAGGGTATCAATATGTCCACATCATATGCATTCTGCTTTAATGCTTACAATTACTTATAATAGCGCAGCTGTAAAATATCCAAAAAGTTTTAAAAATTGTATTTAATTTTATGCTTTTTTAATTTTTAAAAATTGTCCACTGAAATTTAAAAAAGGACAGAATGAATGCATGCAATAAGAAAATATAAAACTACAGACTCTTGTCACCATTGATTAGACCATTTAGTATTTTCATTAAATGTATTTCAATATACCTACATGTACTAACATTTACAGAAATAAAATAAATATATTTAAAAATGTAAGGCTAAGCTGAGGCATATAAAACAAGTTCAACTAACATGAGTTCCAACTAGAAAGATCGCGGCACTGCATTGTGAGACAAAATTCAGAAATGCTACATACACCACGAATATCATGCACAGAGTAAGTATTAAAAGCCACTTCATTCTAAAATTGTACCAATATTTTGAGTAAGCACACCTTTCGTATTTGTTCATGTTGATTGTTCAACCATAAATTATCCCAATTCAGAGACAGCCGATCAAACATCGGTTCACACTTGCCATTGTTCCAGTTTACGCTACCGTGTGTACAACTAATTAGTCTTATCAGTGATCGTAAAGTTCAAAAACACCGAGGGCATCTTTAGCTTTTTAATTCGTAAGCAAACTTTGTGTTTTGAAAAGCCATTTTAGCCGCTAGAGAGAGCCACGTTATTTTTAATGTTTTACCCGGTTCGATAACGCAGTTAAATATGTGGATAATATTGAGCGCGGGGTCACAAACCAGTTGATTGACAGCAAGAGGCTGATATCTGGCGAATTTGATATGTACTTCTTACTATTTTCATTCGCCAGTTCGGGTTTCTTTTCGCCTATGGCGATTTGGCGAATGGTTAACGCGAGCCTAGCATGTGAAGTTACCACTGTGAAGTTAAACTTTACTCTGACAAAGGGTTTTGACCAATATCTCAAGTTCTACCTATGTATGTGACACTTTGTAAGTGAAATACGTATGGTGTTGGACAGATCTTGTATGATTTTTAAATTAGGTCAAGGTCACAGTGAACTTAAACATGACCCTGAACATTATTCTGGCAGAATGTCTCAAGTTTTAACCTACATTGTGATGATTGATTAAGCTTTGTAAGTAGGGTCCTTTTTGAGTTGTTCAGAAACCTACTAAGTTTTAGATCATTTTGCAAGTAGGATCCATTTGGAGTTGGACAGATGCCTGCTCAAGTTAAGATTACTAGATTGAAGGCCATGGTGTTCACACTTAACTTGAAACTGCTTTACCTTGAAAATAGTCGCTGCGTGACATATTTTGTAATATATATTCATGAACATATGTAAGTTGTATAGAGAAGCTAATGGAACGCTGCTAGTTTTAGGAATGTTTTTAACTTTTAACCCACTAAGAACGACTATAATAGCCTCTGGGTCAATTGTAAACCCAGATCAGCCTGCGAGTAAGTCGCAACTCGCAGGCTGATTAGGGTTTACAATGTCGCTGCTGATCAGTCATTTTCCCCCAAAACACCCATTTGTCAAATAAATGGAATGGTCTTAATCCAAAGAAAGAACAGTCCATTATATATATGTAGGGGTTAAGGGTTAAAGATTGTCGTGTGTCTCTTTAAGTTTTACACGATTTGTCTTTACAAGAAGATTTTGACTGTATTTTTATTAACACAAATCACTTGTTCCAGATTGATTCAGGTTGGAGTTAATAAATCATAAGTTTTTGTTGTGTTTTACAGTTTAACATTAACATAACATGTTATATCTTTGCTACAGATGATGTCGTTGTGGCCATATCCAATTCTGGAGCTGTCAAAGTTTGGTCTCTCAATGGATCAGAATCACGGGTGAGTTACTATGTTGTTACATTTAGTGCAGAATCATGGTGGATTGTAGTATAAACGAAGTATAATCATTCAACATGGCGGACACATAGAGATCACTTGGCTAGATTTGGTAGTTTGGTCTTCGTCAAGTTTCAGGCTTTAAAGGGACAAACGGTAATCTTAAAGTGTTATCAAGCATTGAAATTAGCGTCACGACTTATTTATCCAGTATCAATTTGACTTTAAACCTGCTTGCATATAATTAAATAAAATATTGAGTTTTCATTTGTTTGTCTTATTTTATATGGTAATAACTATATTATTAGTGCAATATTATCAACAGTTAATAATATTGCAAAATCAACATTCTTTATACTATTCTTATAATTAATATTAATGATTAAAGAAGGCAAGTTATCTAGGAAAACACCGTGAGTTTTAAAAAAAATCAAGATTGCCACGTGTCCCTTTAACTTGCAACCTGACCTTTTTCATAACTTACAAAGTATTTGAACAATGACCATGGAACTTTATACTGTTGTTCCTTGTTATATGGTTTTAATCACGTATTCGGATCATATACCTGTATGGTAATCTTTAAATCATTATTAAAGACTGGGAACATAAACCATAAATGTTTCTTGGAACACTCTGTCTAGTTGTGTAACAATAAATGCTTCTGTTCAAAATGTAGAAGTCAATACTGACATGTTTCAAATCCTGTTCTGTGGGATGTGCAACCCATTAAATGGGTATTATTGCATACGCATTTTCAAGCTCCGTTTACTTTCAATGTAACAGGAAACGTCAATATTCGCCCATATTGATGTGTAGTAAAGTCATATTGGGTGTGTAATGTGTACTCGTTCGTGATTGGTGCACTTTTCTGTTCATGTCAAAGAAAGTATGTCACGTGATGTAAAAAATGTTGATTTCATTGTGAAAATTCCCATTATGTAATGACAATATGTTTGTTTCAAATAAATGTTTTTGGTGAAAATGTTACAACCTATTTTATTCACTCTAATTTAAAAATGCGTATGCAATAAAAAGGTTATTAGATTTGTATTGGGATATATGCACTCTTTCTTTTGCGGTTAAATATTGCGCTCCTAAAGTCGCACAATATTAATACGCAAAAGAAGGCGTGCATATATCCCAATACAAATCTAATAATATATAATTATTGAGCAAGAAAATGTCTGTTAACACTTAGTGGAGGCTTTTAATTTTAAAACCAAGCACACCCTTAAGAAACGACCTGCAATATTAAAACATTCGTCATTTTATTTAAAATGTTAAATTCAGTCAATCCAGGGCTGGAAATTAGCACCAGTTCGGTGGCCCAAGGCTAGTAAAACTGCTGCTGGGCTACCAGATGTTTGTGTCTGGGTAGTCCTACAGGCTAGTAAAATATTTGTTCAAATAAGAAATAAATTGTAAATCTATAGGGTTTGTAGTGACAGCACTTTCTAAACTAACCTTTTAAAAACCTGATATTCCATAGTTTCATTCAGAATAAGTGTTTTCCATATTTTTTATAAGCAAAGTCTTGATCAAGATGCTTGTATGTGCTTGAATAACCTTGCATACATAAGAATTTAAAGATACCTTCAAAATTTAAAACTCATGAAAAGGAACCAAAACTCGAATTAAAATATTTTTTTCTATTGAATATTATATTGGGCTAGTAAATTTTGAGCAGGTCAAGTGATTTTACCCAACTACTAGACTGGTGGTCTAGTAAACTAAATATGTTATTTTCTAGCCCTGCAATCATTCTTTAGTTTAAGCGCATCAGTGGTCAAGGGGTTAACGCATTGCATTGTAAACCTTTTCGCTTCTCACCGCTATGGGTTCGAATTCCACAGGGAGCTCAAGTGAGAAAGTGTCGATTCTTATGGATGGCAGGATGTATACAGTACTGGTTCTACACAGGAATAAGTGTGTGGTCTGCATCCACCACAACACATCGACCGTCATACATATTGTGTGCTGAAAAATGACGTTAAACACCAAACAAACAAATAATTATTTTTACATTGTAAATGTAGATAAAAGCACTCCATGAAGATGAGTCGAAGCAGATACGATGTTTGAACGCCCAGACGTTAACGTGCTGCCCCTACAACCAGCGAACGGTGTTGATTGTCTGCTCCAAATATTGGCAGGTACGCTGTCGATTTTATACTCTCAATCTGATTTCGACTGCTCCAAATTTGGGCAGATGTTCTGTGGATTTCAAACTCCCAATTTATTGTTATCACCTCTAATTACTAACAAACATCTTGTAGTATGCTTTTTCCTTTAACAATTATTTCTGAATGTGAAAAAGGAGGTAACATTTGACAAACTATGTGTATGATGGTACGGCACTTTTGATTGGACTAGTAGCATATATGCTGATATTTTGTCCAATTTTACGTAACATTGCAATCATAGGCATGTTTCAGTAAGAGATATTTACTCTGATTTGTTATGCCGCACCATGAATGTGGAGCAGGCACATAGCGTTACCCGTGTCTGTCCGTCCCAAATTTTATTCAAGTTTTTTATTAAGTCTATTACGCAGATACCAGCAGACATACAGTTTTCAAACTTGCATATGGCAGCAATATGTTTTAACAAAAGCAGGTCAATATGAATGACCTTGACATACTTTTTGTGTCATTGTGAAGCATGGTGGACGCTTGTCTGTCGTCTGTCGTCCATCGGTAGTCGCACTTTTTGTTTCCGGACAATGTCTTCAGTTAGAAATGAGATATTGGAATGAAACTTGCTATGCAGGAAGCTTATATGGAAAGCAAGCTTGGTATTGCATTTAAGGTCACTGGGATCAAGATCAAGGTCAAGGTCGCTGTTACTAAAAATAGAAAAATTGTTTCCGGCCAATAACTTCAGTTAGGAAAGGTTTATTGGAACAAAACTTGCTGCGTAGGTAGCTTTTATGGAAAGGAAGCTTGGGATTGCATTTAAGGTCACTTAGGTCAAGGTCAAGGTCGCAGTTTGTAAAAATAGAAACATTTAATACCGAATTCCAGTTGCACTGCTGATATTTTTTTTTGAGACTGACATCGCTTAAGTGGGGCATTTGTGTCTCATGGACACATTTTGCAGTTTAATCAAATTTTAATGAAAATTGTAAAGACCAGTCTTAAAATTCTCTAAATTGAAGTACTTTTTGCTGTAGATATAGCAATTTGTATCTGTGTTTGCTTATAAATTGATTTGAATGCTCAGCGTTGTAGTTTTCGGACAACATAGAGCATCATCTAGTATTTTTATTCTTAATCAAAATGCTTGCCGGCTGAATCTATTCTTAAGTTGTCTAGAAGCTTCTTGTTTGCTCTTCCTTATAGATGGCGCTTGTGCAACATGCTTTCAGTCAATCTGCATCGTTTGATGTTGGCTATATTAGCATTGCATGTCAGAATATGTAATGTTCAAGATTAGTTTGCCATCAAGAAGTATATTTAGATTGTAAATACTAGCATGAATGCTATGTATTCATTTGTCAATGTCAGTCGTAGTTAAATCAGTTGTGACCCATCCCATGAAAAGAAAAAGGACTAGTTCAAGGAAAAATAGCCATAAATAAGGCTTTTATCATGCAAGATATGTAATTTTTTTCTGATAAAGGTGGGTTCAAATAAATGTGTCATATCAGGCAGTGTCTGATGTCTGCGACTGCAACAATCGTAACATTCTGATGTATAATAGATAAAACTTGTCGGTCCGTCCGTCCGTCTGTCCGTTAAGTTTTGCGATGTCCGCTCTCTAACTAAATGTTGATAATCTACACGATATAAATTATATTATGTCAGTGCCTTTTACTATCAGGTTTATTAGGTCGGCACGAAAAAGCAGAACAGCTCAGCAGAGCCTCCTCGTTCCTTGTTTTCTATGCCTTGCCTTGGAAACTTGATAGTATAACAAACTGACAATATTCTTTATATATCAACAGATATAAATTAATAAATAAATCACTGTCTAAAAGCTTTGGCATTGAGTTATATATTTTTTTGGCAAACAAGTCTATGTTCAGTAGCCATCATCTTTGTTTACCTTTACATATAAAAATGAATAAATGAAGCATTTAGCAAGAGATATTGGCAAAAATAAAGTGAAAGGTTGAACACATTGTTTTGCTGTTGTTTCCAAACGATTAGACAAATTGGTAGATAGCAAGTTACAGCTAAGCAAGTAAAAAGAAATGATAAATATTGTTAATTATTACCAAAAGGTTTGGGAAAACAGGTTTGAATTGAATTAAATCCAGTGATACGGGATTTCGCTTCTGCTGCATTTTGGTGCGAACTGCTTAGTAAAAAAACAAAAGTTCTGTCAGGGACTGCATATCATAAGTACAGAGACACTTTATTTAAATAATTTCTTCTGAAGTTTATGTCCGAGACACAGTACTAATAAATCACAGTTTGTAAATAACCTTTTAAATGCCACTTTATGTTTGCATGTACAGTTTGTAAAAGACATTTCTGAATAGCTTTAATAGAGTAAACTCCTTTGTTTGTAAAATAAAATGTTTGCAACCTTCTAAAGATAGAGATAAGAATCTTTGAAAACTGGAAACTGATGGCGAATAGTTTATGCAGATGAAGTTTAATTCCATGATTATCATTTCAAATCAACTGACCAAAGGCGCGGTGAGCATACTATGGGATGGAGCATTATCCATCAACATCTGTCGGTTAGCTCGTAACTTTAGTAAACAGTTTCAAATTTTCACAAAATTAAAAGGTTAGTTTCAGTAAGATCTTGAACAAGTTTGGCAATATACAAAATTGATGCTTGCATTTCAGTTATTGCCCTTGATTATTGAAAACTAGGTAAATTTCAGCTTGGGGAACCAATAACCTTATAAGCAGGTTCCAATGCGCACCAACGTTAATTTGAAGGTTTGTTTCACTAAGATTGCAGAAATCCCCTGGTTACAAAGTAAATTACCATAAAGCACTCACTAACGTGCTTCATTGAATTTGCCATTTATAACTACTGAGTTTAAAACCAGATAAAAGCAGGAAAAATGTGAGTCAGGTTTTACTTATACTGTCGGTAGATCTTTTGTACGTGTCTTAGCAGCGTAGGTGAGACATTTGATTTTTAGCTCTACTGATCAGAGATCAGCAGAGCTTATGCCGTGGTGCGGCGTCCGTCGTCCGTCCGTCCGTCTGTCCGTCCGTCTGTCCGTCTGTCCGTTAACTTTTTTTTTGTAGCGACTACTCCTCTGAAACTACTGAATGGATTTTCATGAAACTTTACAGAAATGTTGCCCATGAAGTCTAGTTGATCCTAGCAAAAATTCATGTAGATGTGAAATCCAAGATGGCCGCCAAATCTAAAAATAGGTTTTTAAAAAACAAGTTTGTAGCGACTACTTCTTGAAAACTCTAAGGGATATTGCTATGGGACTTTTTCTAAAATGATCAGCATGACATGGTGTTGCTCCTTGTCGAAAATTGTTTTGATTCGACGTTAAACATGGCTGCCAGCGGCCATCTTTGTTTACATAGAGTTATATAATGAAAACTTGTAGCGACTACTCCTCTGAAACTACTTGACGGATTTTCATGAAACTTCACAGGAATGTTGCTCTTGATGTCTTATTGATCCTAGCAAAATTTCAGGTCGGCCGGAAATTCAAGATTGCCGCCACGGCTAAAAATAGATTTTTAAAAAATAAGTTTGTAACGACTACTTCTTGAAAACTATAAGAGATATTGATATGGGACTTTTTCTAAAATGATCAGGATGACATGATGTTGGTCCTTGTCGAAAATCGTTTTGATTCGACGTTAAACATGGCTGCCAGCGGCCATCTTTGTTTACATAGAGTTATATAATGAAAACTTGTAGCGACTACTCCTCTGAAACTACTTGACGGATTTTCATGAAACTTCACAGGAATGTTACTCTTGATGTCTTATTGATCCTAGCAAAATTTCAGGTCGGCCGGAAATTCAAGATGGCCGCCACGGCTAAAAATAGATTTTTAAAAAATAAGTTTGTAGCGACTACTTCTTGAAAACTATAAGAGATATTGATATGGGACTTTTTCTAAAATGATCAGCATGACATGATGGTTATCCGAGTCGAACATTATTTTGATTCGACGTTAAACATGGCTGCCAGTGGCCATCTTTGTTTACATAGAGTTATATATTGAAAACTTGTAGCGACTACTCGTCTGAAACTACTTGACGGATTTTCATGAAACTTCACATGAATGTTGCTCTTGATGTCTTATTGATCCTGTCAAAATTTCAGATCGGCCAGACATTCAAGATGGCCGCCACAGCTAAAAATAGATTTAAAAAAAATAAGTTTGTAGCGACTAATTCTTGAAAACTATAAGTGATATTGATATGGGACTTTTTCTAAAATGATCAGCATGACATGATGGTTATCCGAGTCGAACATTATTTTGATTCAATGTTAAACATGGCTGTCAGCGGCCATCTTTGTTTACATAGAGTTATATAATGAAAACTTGTAGCGCCTACTCCTCTGAAACTACTTGACGGATTTTCATGAAACTTCACATGAATGTTGCTCTTGATGTCTAACTGATCCTAGCAAAATTTCTGATCGGCCAGAAATTCAAGATGGCCGCCACAGCCAAAAATAGATTTAAAAAAAATAAGTTTGTAGCGACTACTTCTTGAAAACTGTAAGTGATATTGATATGGGACTTTTTCTAAAATGATCAGCATGACATGATGTTGATCCTTTTGGAAAATTATTTTGATTCGACGTTAAACATGGCTGCCAGTGGCCATCTTTGGTTACATAGAGTTATATAGTAAAAACATGTAGCAACTACTCCTCTGAAACTACTTGACGGATGTTCATGAAACTTCACAGGAATGTTGCTCTTGATGTCTAGTGGATCCTAGAGAAATTTCAGGTCGGCCGGAAATTCAAGATGGCCGCCACAGCTAAAAATAGATTTAAAATAAATAAGTTTGTAGCGACTACTTCTTCAAAACTATAAGAGATATTGATATGGGACTTTTTCTAAAATGATCAGTATGACATGATGTTGGTCCTTGTCGAAAATCGTTTTGATTTGATGTTAAACATGGCTGGCACCTTTGTTTACATAGAGTTATAGAATGAAAACTTGTAGCGACTACTCCTCTGAAACTACTTGACGGATTTTCATGAAACTTCACAGGAATGTTGCTCTTAATGTCTAATTGATCCTAGCAAAATTTCAGGTCGGCCGGAAATTCAAGATGGCCGCCATGGTTAAAAATAGATTTTCAAAAAACTAGTCTGTAGCGACTACTTCCTGAAATCAAAATCAATCAGTAGAGTTTCAAGGTCATTGACCTCTTGTTGTAATTATTTTTGTTCAAACTGCTTTCTTAAGTTGTGTCAAACATGTAGAACCTATCGAAATGCAAACATTTTATAATTTGATGGTAAATGCACGATTTGGGTTTGAAAAAAAAATAAAAATAGAAAAACTACCAAGGATACAAATTTACATTATTTCATCCATGTGACATAGGTCAGTTAAAACAAAGTAACATTGTGTTTACAAAAAATAATTAAATACATGTTAAGTTTTACCCAAGTTTTACTCTATGATCTAAATATATGCAGTTACCCAAATTTAACTCGATGATGTAATATATGCACTGAAGACCAAGATTAACTAAACCTTATGTAATTTTGAAGGTTTATTCATTTGAAGCCCCCCGCGCTGGTGGGGAGGGTAATGAGAGGAGGGTAAGATGTGAATGTTGTTATGTTGCCATAGAAACAAAATGTTTTAGGCTATAAGGTGCCCTGTGTTTATTTATTTATAGTGACTATTATTTACATTATGGTTATATTATGGTTTTGCCTTTAGAAGTTTAAGTTTAACCCTTAACCCGCTAAGCATGACTATAGTTACTTTGCATCTATTGTAACCCCAGATCAGCCTGCAGTTATTCGCAGGCTGATCTGGTGTTACAATGTCCAGCTGCTGATCAGTCATTTCCCCCAAAACACCTCTTTGTCACATAAATGGAATGAATTCGAAGAAGGAACAGTCCATTATATATATGTAGCGGGTTACGGGTTAATGGATGTACCCTTGTAGAAATTGAAACAAGTGTTAACATAATAACATTATAACAGTACTAACCATGTTAATTTATTAATATTGCAGAGTTCTAATTTAGTTTACGTACACTTGGTGTTATAGATTCAGTCATTGACTAGTATAGACTATAGTAGACATGTGACTATGGATTGGTTGCAACTTGCAGACTGATCGGCCGCTACCCAAATCGTCCACCAATCCTGCTGACTCGCTACCCTACGTTGGAGTCTTTGGACGGGGCTTGTTTCCCTTCAGTTTGGGCATGGTCGCGGAACCACCCTGCTGTGAAGCCGACAACCCTCTCAGTTTTTAGCTCGACTATTCGAAGAATTGTGAGAGCTATCCTACTCACCACGGCGTCGGCATCTGCATTCCCAGTTAACCGTAAGGTTTTTATGCAATAGATCTATAACCTCAATACAATTGAAGCTATTGCATTAAAACTTTACGCTAATGTTTCCCATCAAATTCTGCACCTTATCCAACAATCCCCATAACTCTTCCTTGCATTTTGACAAAGTTATGACCCTTTGTCATGTCTTTACCTTGAAGTTTTTGTGCAATAGATTTATAACTTCAAAACTACTGAAGCTATTGCATTAAAACTGTATACTAATGTTCCCCGTCAAATTCTTCACCTTATCTAACAATCCCCATACAGTTGCTGCCACGCGGATTACGACTAATCACACAACGCGGGGATTTTATCTCAACGCGGACACACTGATTTTGTCCCCGCGATCAACAGACAGTCCACTCATCGCGGGGACAATAACTTTTGACCACCGCGACACAATCACCGCGATTCGCCGTGATCTGTTTTGATTCGCACACCGCTTTACCCGGTGTGAAATCGCAGGCCATTGCCGCAATTTACCTTCAGTATCAATGTACAATTTTGCAGTCAATTTAATGCATTATTATTCAACTATTAAAAACCCGAAGCAGAAGACAATTTTATTTTTGTTTTCGGAAAAATCCAAATGCCAGGATAATGTATACTGGGTCACGATAGTTATATGGCGGTTCCTATTACTGACTTCGCGGTGACTGAACATAAAATTCTTATACTGGAAATTAGAATTATATTTTTAATTAATCGTTATTTTAACATATTTTACTATTCTGCTGTTGGTTATTAATACATCGATGAGTCAGAAATAATCCGAAAAATTGTAAAGAATTCCGGGTCATAAACCCGTTATTAGTGCCGCCTTGTTAATAGCTACACACATCGCAAAGGATTGTGGGTAGCCAATTTATGTCCGGTGAAGAGAAATGCGACTTTTGGACAATGAAAACGAAAAACGCACGTTATTAAATGCATTAAAAGTTTGAAATACGTATTGCTTCCAAAATTGTTCATTGTATTTATCATTTTTATAACATTTTTCATTGATCCCTGCTCTAATTTCCCTCGCGTTCCCCCGCGAAGCTATCACGGAGAATCGCGGTGATATCTTTCTTTCGAGACTGGATTTTGCAATCGCGGGGAATCCCCGCGATATTCCGGGTGACAATCCGCGGTACGATCGCGGGGATTTGTGACTTCCATTGAAAAACGGCCGCGGGGATGCAGCGAAAAATTCGTAATCCGCGTGGCAGCAATTTTGACAAAGTTATGGCCCTTTGATCGTTTTGTCTTTACCTTAAAGTTTTTGTGCAATAGATTTATAACTTCAAAGCTACTCAAGTTATTGCATTAAAATTTTAAACTAATGTTTGACATCAAATTCTGTACCTTATCCAACAATCCCCATAACTCTTCCATTCATTTTAACAAAATTATGGCCCCTGAATTGGTAAAAAATTTCATTTTTACATAGAATTATATAGGAAAACCACTTCAAAATCTTCTTCTCCGAAACAAAAAGGGCTGCAGCTTAGATATTTTGTATGAAGCATTGTCTAGTAGTCCTCTACCATGTTTGCTCAAATGGTGACCCTGGGGTCAGAATTGGACCTGCCCTGGGGGTCACAAGAGGTGAAACATGAGGGTGTGGGTGGGCCCCCTGATTCATAACTTAGTAACCGTTGAGATCCCCACCGTATAACCATATATACACTTACTGAACATGAACAAACAGGTACAACCATCCAACCAGCATAGACACCGGGTTGCTTCCCCACCCTTGGGTACATAGCCCCTCGGTCATAATTTTGAAACCATTGAGATCCAATATCCATATATACACTTACTGGGCATGAACAGACGGATACAACCACCCAACCAGCATAGACCCCGGACTCCTTCCCCAGCCCTGGTGACATAGCCCCTGGGTCATAACTTGTAAGCCATTGAGATTCCCACCCTATAACCATATATACACTTACATGAACAGATGGATATAACCACCCAACCAGCATAGACCCTGGGCTCCTTCCCAACCCTTAGGGACATAGCCCCTTGTCATAACTTGGAAACCATTGAGATCCCATATCCATATACACTTACTGGGCATGAACAGACGGATACAACCACTCAACCAGCATAGACCCCGATCTCCTTCCCCAACCCTGGGGACATAGCCTCTGGGTCATAATTTAAAAAACGGTTAGGATCCCTACCATATAACCATATTCACTTAATGGGCATGAACAGACAGATACAACCATCCAACCAGCATAGACCCCGGACACCTTCCCCACCCACCCCTGGTGACATAGCCCCTGGGTCATAACTTGTAAACCATATAGATCCCAACCCTATAACCATATATACACTTACTGGGCATTAACAGACGGATACAACCATCCAACAGCGTAGACCCTAGGCTTCTTCCCCACCTTTGTGGACCTAGCTCCTGGGTCAAAGTTTACAAATAATTTGATATTTTTAGCTTGACTGTTCGAAGGGTCTTATGGGAACTATAGGTCAAAGTCCATGGTCACAAATTGCAATTATGTGTTGATATGATAGGCTCTTAGCATCAGGTTAGTGTTTACGTCTGCATTTCTTAACATGTAAATAACTTCAATTTTTTTTATCCAATCATCATCAAACCTATTATAAATGGGCCGATGATCGTATCTATAGAGTTCAAGATCATTGGATGAAAGGTTAAGGTCACAAAGAGGTCAAAGGTCAAATGCATTTACATATGGGTGATAACTATGGGCTTATAAATGAATCAAAGTACAAAGAGAACTACCAAGTATTAAGAGAACTACAAGTTGCAAAGTTGATAGATTTAAATGCGATTATCGAATAAAAGGTATTAAAATGCATATCTGGAAAATGAACAAATCTCTTAAACAATTTGCCTTGTCAAGAGTCCAGCTATAAGGATTGTTCATGTTTTCTAAAGTCTAGAGTATTGTTGCAAGTTCCACAAATATATTTATGTCAATATATTTTGTATAATTATTACCTTTTGGCGGTAGTTTGGAAGACTACAAGAAAAGATCTTTGTTGAAGTTTGGCTTGCTTTGATGCATGAACAAAAAAGCACACTATTTATTGTGGTATGTCAGTTTATCCCACCGTCATGTAATAGCGATCTCATAACAGAGTTAATCAAGGCTTGAAGTTGTTAACCATTTTAACAAGATAAAACCCAAATCTGTAATTAGGTATAAACAAAATGTAAAAATGCTAGTAAGCAAGCTCTGGATTATAAAGTGACATATTACATCCCTAAAACGCTGGAATTTGATGTGAATTGAATTAAATTGGGGTTTTAAGGCGCACCAACACATGAAAAGGTTATATGGCACCTAAAAGGCATGAACATGCCAGGCTCATCTTCCATGTATATCGAGATAAAATATGGAAAATGGGCCTAGAACCTTCTCACCCTGAACTGCAGAGTTGCTGCAAATTCTATCGTAGCTACTCCATTTACGCTGGAGCCACGTTATTGTTTTTCTGCCACTGCTCTTTTGATGCGAGCGAGATAGCACCTGAAACAATGCAGGGATCATGATGAAGACCTTTAATGAACATGAACAAAAAATGATAAAATGAACATGAATTTGGGGGGATTCTACCCCTCTGCCTATCCCTCCAAAGGGATCTGCAGTGGCCCTATTCTTTGCCCCGTGACCAAACGGGGCCCCCGAAAACCACACGGGGCGAATTTGATGTGAGGCTATTAACATAACTCCTTTAGTGTGACAACAACTTGCAGAGCTGATGAGTATGTATTCTTTAGAAAATAGGGTGTGGGGTGTGTGCGGCGTTTAAGAGGGGATATACAGTATAGGTGGAATGACCTGATTTGTGCTATGTAAAAAATATAACCCTTCATTTCATAACCTGGACCCATGACTTTAATTGATTGATTGAATTGGATTTTATAGTCACACTAACAGCTAAGGTCATATGGCGACTTTCCAGCTTCCATTGGTGAAGGAAAACCCCAGGTGCCCCTCCGGACAATTTTCGTGCACGGGCGGGCACCTGGGTAGAACCACCGACGTTCCGCAAGCCAGCTGGATAGCCTCCTCACATAAAGATTCCTAGGCCCCTGAGGGATCGAACCTACAGCGGTGAGGGGCAAGTGATTTCAAGTCGGAGATGTTAACCAATCGGCCACGGACGCCCCGTCCATGACTTTAAATCTTATAAACTTTTTGTACTCAAAATATTCTTTACTCCAAAAGAAAAAACTTACTGCCCTAAACAGTGGCCCTTTGTCATTTGTGCAACTGTTTTGCATTTTATAGGTCCTTAATTCGGAATGAGAGCTGATTTGTTCTGTTTGCATATTGAGAATTTTGCCTTAATTTGCTAATATTGTAAACAGTTTTAGGACTTAAATGCTTAAATATTTTTTAATTGACAGACTTAAATATTACTTCACTTACAGGTTTAAATATTACTTAAAATATTACTTAATTTACAGGCTTAAATATTACTTAATTTTTAGGTTTGTTCTGCTTTATCATTTAGTAATATATAAATTATATGCTTGTATTTTATTTACATCAATATAATATATATTAGAGACAATAGTTTCTTATATTTAAATGAAATGGCGCCTTGATATGTTGTTGGAAATAATTCAGCACTAAATGAGTGTGCATCTTTGCTATCAAAGATAAAAAAAATTTTTTTATCAATTTATGACAAAAGATTCTGTTTTGTTTTGATTTCTGTGAAAAATCATTGCCTGAACAAATGCATCTATTAAGATTGAGTAAATTTAGAACTTACTGTGGGATGTTTCTGGATGATGTTTCTGGATGTTTCTGGATGATGTTTCTGGATGTTTCTGGATGATGTTTCTGGATGTTTCTAATTTCACCAGTCTCAGTACCGTTCATTTTCCTGTTACCTGGAAAGATACAAGTTGTTCAAAGTGTAATTTTACGAATTTGTTTTGTTTTCATATCTAACATGGTTTATTAAAATACTCAGTGTTGATTGGTTATTGGGGGTCTTAAAAAAGCTGTACAATACCTCTGACGTCATGTACGTCAACTGTTAAGACGTCAGTTTAAATGCCAGAAAATACATTAACCTTTGAGACATCATTTTAAACGTCAGATGCAAAACAACAACGCAATGGAATGTATTATTTTAAACGATGCTACGTTCCAGCAACACATTTAAATAGGCTGAAGCTGTATATTCTTCTTGTGTGATGTTGAGAGATAGGCATAAAATGTAAGTTTTGAGAATTTGTATTTTATGTTTTTCTCTCGATAAAAATTTATCATGATACATAAAAATCCATGTCAGATAAGAAATAAAATATTTCCAACAGGTTTATATTGGGTTATATTTGTTTAAATTAGAATTTAAGTGTGGGTATTCATCACCTTCAGTGATAGTTCTAGTTCTCATAATTATGAGATTACATGCATATGATTATTATATATGGCCTATGTAATACATAAATCTAGTGCAAGAATTTGTGTATCATTCTGAATAAATCGAATGACTGGCCATTTTGTAATTGAAGAGATGAATAAATACATTCTAAAATATTTTTATTTTTTTTAGATAAAAAGTACGGTAGTTCCTAAAATGCGGCTAATGGAAAATTTTTCTGTCCCTGAGAATTCTCAATAAATACTTAACAGAAATGAAAAATGATGGTATAATTCTTGATATTCTTGCATAATAATGAAGTTATTTAAAATATAAACATGTTCAATAGACAAACTGAAATAAGCTGAGTATTTTACATAAAAATGTATAGGACATTATTATACAGATTGCCATAAATAAGGATCACAGTGTTTGACATTCATTCTAACAGACACCTTTTAGTATACCTGCAGGGTTCTCCAAGTCTAGAAATTATGGGGTGGTGGTGCAAATACGTTATTTTAGTGTTTTTTTATGCCATTTTGACAGCGACACCCGGATGTTGGAGGAGAGTTACCTCCCCTATACAATTCGGTCAATATGATTGAGGCACTCGCTTTATTGTTGAAGACTAGATGACAAGCGCCTGCGTGATATTACTTAACTACATTTAACCTCAGAGTACCAAATCGGTCTAGTTTCAGGTTACGTTATGGTGTTTGTTGCATCAATTCATACAGTTGCACAGGCCCAATTTCGTCCAGATGAATTTCTGTTAAAAGTCCTTTGTGTTTTACATCAAGTTTGCTAAATTTATTCTTTTTTTTAACTTTTTTTTTTAAAGTGGAGCTTGGCGATTTTTACGTGGCGGCACTTGTTTTGCATGGCGGTCCGCCATCGTATAAGTGCTCTTGGAGAACCCTGACCTGTAAACAGCACATTTTTATGCGTGTGCATTGCACAATTTGTGTGTAAATTTGTGATGAGAGACCAGCATATTTCTGATAGTTTGTGTTTACAGTGTAAATTTGTGACTAGATAGCAGCATATATCATGTACATGTAGTTTCAGTTTACTGTGTACATTTGTGATTAGAAACGAGCATATTTCATAACAGTGTAACCAGCAGATACCAGCATCTTTCAGATAGTTTGTGTAAACACAAACTGCACAAACACCAACTATCTGCAGAAATACCGATATGAAATAGGTTTACAGTGTAAATTTGTGAATAGATACCAGCATATTTCAGGTAGTTTGTGTCAACAGTGTAAATTTGTGAATAGATACCAGCATATTTCAGGTAGTTTGTGTTAACAGTGTAAATTTGTGAATAGATACCAGCATATTTCAGGTAGTTTGTGTAAACAGTGTAAATTTGTGAATAGATATCAGCATATTTCAGGTAGTTTGTGTTAACAGTGTAAATTTGTGAATCAATATCAGCATACCTCAGATATTTTACACTGTAACACAAACTATCTGAAATACAGCTATGCAATACAGCATAGGTATTACATAGTTTATTTAAAAGTGGGCCTTCATTTACTTAAAATTGTTACAATTAAACATAAGATGTGTTTACAGTGTAAATTTGTGAATAAATAGAATAGTTTCTATTCACAGTACTGTAATGTAAGGACACCCCGAGTTGATATTGCCTTCATCTATAAACAGAGGAAAAGCCACTGTTGCTCCTTCTTGCTTGTTTTATGATCCCTGCAATTTTCCGGGGAGCATACAGTTGCCGCCTTGCCCATTCGTCTGATCCACTTTTCTTGTCCGCTCAACTATTCCTACATTTTTCATCTGATTTTCATGAAACTTGGTAGGAAGTATCAGTATGATTTCTAGTAGCGCATATTGCCAGGGCATTCTGGTTGACTTTTTTTTGCAGTGTTACAGGATTTTGAAGGTTTTAAAATGTTTCTGCTCAGCTCCTCCTACAACTTTTTCCAGTTTTCATGAAACTGGGTGGTAAAAAATATCTGTCTACTGTCTAGTATAAGCGTGTATTGTCAGAACGTTCTGGTTGAGCGATTTTATGCAGATTATGGGATTTTGAAGTTTTTCAAGTGTAAAGCTTTTCCGCTGAACTTCTCCTACACTTTAATTAAACTTGAAAGAAAGTATCAGTATACGTCAAATGAAATAATTTAGTAAAATTTTATATTAGTGGAATACATCAACATTTAATAGCGAAAAGGTGAGTCTTTAGAAATACATGGACTCAGTGTTATGTTATGATATCAGTTTTGGTCACGTGAGACTTGTAGGCGGGGCGAGTGGGAGGTGTCAACTAGTTGCAATTCACTGAGTACTTCCATTTTATTGGATGGTGTCATCGGTTGTTTACATGTCTGATGCGTCCAACATCCATTGATACAAGCGATGTATTTCCATGCTCAATCGGGAATGGCTGTATTATCAGGGTTTTCAATTTCATTGTTCTGTCGCATAGTCATGGCCCTCTATTCGGGGGACCATCCTTCTGTTATACCGATTTCTTGTTTTACAGAGTTGAAAAAAACTTCTACAAGTATAAAAGAGTTATTCCAAATTTTCTTCCCCATCAGTGCAGCTACCAACAATGTATAAAAAGGGTAGTTCCAAATGTTCTTACCCATCAATGGAGCTATCAGTAATGTATAAAAGAGTTGTTCCAAATGTGCTTGCATATCAATGTAACTATCAGTAATGTATAAAAGAGTTGTTTGAAATGTTCTTGCCCATCAGTGGAGCTATCAACACTGTATAAAAGGGTTGTTCCAAATGTTCTTGCCCATCAATAGAACTATCAGTAATGTATAAAAGAGTTGTTCCAAATGTGTTTGCCTATCAATGTAACTATCAACATATATAAGGGTTATTCCAAATGTTCTTTCCCATCAGTGCAGCTACCAACTATGTATAAAAAGGGTAGTTCCAAATGTTCTTACCTATCAATGGAGCTATCAGTAATGTATAAAAGAGTTGTTCCAAATGTGCTTGCATATCAATGTAACTATCAACAATATATAAAAGGGTTATTCCAAATGTTCTTCCCCATCAATGCAGCTATCTATCAACAGTGTATAAAAGGGTTGTTCAAATGTTCTTGCCCATCAATGGAGCTATCAATAATGTATTAAAGTTTTTTACCAGATGTTCTTGCCCATCAATGTAGATATCAGTAATGTATAAAAGTGTTGTTTCAAATGTTCTTGCCCATTAATGTAGCTATAAACGATGTATAAAAGGGTTGTTCCATACATTGTAATGGCCAGCAATACAGCTTAATGGTTTTATCAATAATGATATTTATATAAAAAAAAAATTCACTTGTTTTACATTTTTAATAGATCTACGATGCGGGTGACTTCACGTTGCTTTGTTCGGAATCAAATCGTTGCCGAGAAAGATGGGCTGGAGGGGATTTCATAAGTGTGGATCGTGTTGTTGTGTGGAGCAGTGAAGGGAAGGGATATCTGTATAAACTGCCCACAAAGTAAGTAGGCATAGTTGTTATGGACACCGCATGGGTGCATGTTATATCTGTATTTGTCTCATAAATAATGGTGCTGAGCCTGTATTGTATGGATATGGTGACATTTTATTTTAAAATCAATGTTTTAAAAGAGTTTAATATTTGGTATTTTTGATAAATTTTGCATTTGTGAGTTGGACCATTTATTTTATTGTTTGTTTTACAGCTTAGCATGCAACAGAGGCCAATATATATATATATATATTGTTCAAATGATGTTTATTGTGTTAATGTACCTTAAATATCAGCATTCTTAAAATTCAAACACTAGCTCAAGAAGTTGCATTTATCCACAGTGGCAGCCTTGGTAGCCTACAGTGGGCCTTGATGTGCACAGTGGGCCTTGGTGTCCACAGTAGCAGCCTCAGATGTGCACAGTGGGCATTGGTGTCCACAGTGGCAGCCTTGGTAGCCAACAGTGGGCCTTGGTGTCCACAGTGGGCCTTGGTGTCCACTGTGGGACTTGGTGTCCACAGTGGCAGCCTTGGTAGCCTACAGTGGGCCTTGGTAGCCTCAGTGACAGCCTTGGTAGCCTACAGTGGGCCATGTTGTCAAACATGGACATTGGTGTTCACAGTGGGACTTGGTGTCCACAGTGGCCTCGGTAGTCCACACTGGGCCTTGGTGTCCACACTGGGCATTGGTAGACCACACTGGGCATCGGTAATCCACACTGGGCCTTGGTGTCCACACTGGGCCTCAGTAGTCCACACTGGGCCTCGGTAGTCCACACTGGGTCTCGGTTGTCCACTAGGGCCTTGGTATCCACAGTTGTGGCCTCAGTGTCAACACTCTGGACATTGGTGTCCACAGTGGGTATTGGTGTCCACAGTGGGCCTTGGTGTCCACTGGTTGCCTCAGTGTCCACACTGGACCTCAGTAGTCTACAATGACCGCCTCAGTAGTTTTCGGTCAAGCAGTGACATGTCTGTCTGATGGAAAACTTCACCCTTATCCCCTGAGGTCATTGTCCCATTATCACCTTACATATGTCATCGTACAACCCCATTCCATTTGTTCCTCAACATATTTAAAGTATAAACACTTAGTGTCATAGACCACAGTGAAAAGATAAGTTGATAGGTGCATTATTTCTTTCTAGCCATAGAGATAGCTTTTGTGGTGTGTAGAGATGAGGTAGATCGTCTTGCCTTTATTCTGAGTCTGTTTCCTTCCAAGCCTACTTATAAAATTTCATTAAATTTGTCCTGGCCATTTACATTGTTGGAGATGTAGGGAGGCATTAAATAAGGCTATAGCCCAGATGATATGATCGTTATATATTTTAATCTAATTTATTATTATCTTTATTATAATAATTATTACCTGTTGCTGAGGATATTTGCCTAACATATTTTGGGTTTGCTTTTCCTAAAACCAATATAGAGATGAAATAAAATTCGGCAAACATACATTGAAATACCTTAAAAACAAATATAGACATTATCAATATTATCCTTGTTTACATAAATGGTTAAAGGTTATTTCCTGTTATAGTCAGTGCCATGTTCATTTATATATCTTTGAATGTTTATTTGTTCTAGTCAGTGCCATGTACATTTATATATCTTTGAATGTTTATTTGTTCTTCATCTAAAAGTCTTTATTGCTGATTTGATTTATCTCTGTTTTGGAAAATGTTTATGTTCCGCATGCATTCTGCTTGAGTCATGTTTCCAATGGTGTATAGGTTGAATGTTTGAATGCCAAATGTGTATTTATTAGTCCCCTAACCATAGGTGTGCCATGTGTCCATC
The DNA here is from genome assembly GCA_037043455.1 of Cyrtodaria siliqua. Taxonomy (NCBI): domain Eukaryota; kingdom Metazoa; phylum Mollusca; class Bivalvia; order Adapedonta; family Hiatellidae; genus Cyrtodaria; species Cyrtodaria siliqua. Next base: position 29,282 of record JAWPHD010008801.1, read on the forward strand.
TGTCCATCCGTCTCTCCAATTTGTGTCTGGTCTTTTAAGAAACTAACCCTCCAAATAATGCCAAAATTGAACTACAAGACTGTTCATCAAGCTGTAGACAGGTGTTCAGGTCATATAATAATGTATATGTGCCGATTAAAAGTATATGATTATTCAAGGGTTTTTAAAATACCCATAGCTGAATATGCGTAACTCATAATTCAATGCTCTAGTTTTGGGTTTGGCCCGGCTGGTTATTTGGATTCTCAAAATGTGCAAGTTATATATATATATTTATATACCTCGTCATTAGTAGGTTTAGAAACAGTTACATGTATTGTATCATTTGGCTGTTGTTGGCGGGATAGCAACTTTAACTTTGTAGCCAATGCAGGAATTTTTATGATAGTTCACTCTGTTCTAGATCAAGGTCACACTTAGGGGTCAAAGGTGAAAAGGGGGTATTTGTGTATGGTCTATAATTTGAGACAGTGAAGGGATTTGATAATAATTGGTTACTTAGAGAAAATATAGTCATCATGACAGTGTATCATGAACAACTCCGAGTTCCCTATCACCAGGGTAATGTGACATTAGGGGGTCAAGGTCAAAAATTTGTACTTTTGTGTCCTGTCCAGGTTTTTTTTCAAGAAAATTGGGAAAAGGCCTAGGCCTGCTGATTTTAGGAAAAAGAAATCTGAGATTGTCAAAATTGGAGAAAAAATGGATTGGTTTTCGCTATTAAGGGCATTGTTTTTTTAGGAGAATTTTTTTATTAAACTGTATGCTTTAGTTATAGTATCAATCAGGTACTGAATTTAGCAATGATTTGAACATACAAAATATAAAAATATTTGTTTTACCCAGAATTGGGAAAATAAAGAGGTTTTTGCAGTTGGGAAGAGGCTGAATTTTGGCCCCACTGACATAGGTTAAAAAAGCCCTACTGTCTACAACATTTGAGTCAGTGGAGGCATTTTTATTAATTTATGTAAAGCTTAATGTTATAATGACAATGTGTCACAACTCCAAAAGCCTTATCATCAATGTCACACAAGGGTTCAAAAGTCAGAAATGGATATTTTTCCACCGAGAAATGGGTAGGATAAAATTTATAGGAATCCATAAACCTTAATATTTCCGTTACTGTCAAATAGCTGTCTGTGGTTCTTTAGCATGCTCCGAGGAGAAGTCAGAAGTGATTTTTCTTGATACAGAATGGTTAGTATCGTCACAACCATGTGTTGCCAACAACTCCCGGCTCAACAAGGTCAAGGTCACTCTGGGGGTCAAAGGTCTAAAGTGGCTATTGTTTGTGTCCGGTCCATTTCTTTTGAACCAGTGGAGAGATTTTGGTGACAACTTACAGGCTTCTTATAGTGGTGTCATATATGGCAATGTGAATTGGTGATGTTCATGATGATGAGGAGAAGGAATAAGATTATGATGACTGTGAGGATGATAATGAAGATAATGTAGGAGTGTGACAATGTATATAGAGAATATCATGTTAGTGCCTGATCTCATCCAGTTTATCAGGTGAGACTGAGAAAAAAATGAAGCCCGAGGCTGTGCCGAGAGTTTAATTTTTTTGTGCCGAACCTGATAAACTGGATGAGATCAGGCACTAACATGATATTCTATTTATCATGTTGATCGTTTAAAATCATTTCATTTACCTTTTTTCCCCTATTTTTTCCCGTTCAAAAATACCCAGACGTCATCAAATATACCATGACTTCATCGAAAGAGGTGCTGACGTCATCAAAAGAGGTCCACCTGACGGGATAGGAAAGTAACTGCCGAGATAAGATTTGATCTCAGGCACCCTGTTTCTAGGCAGATTTATACAGATCGACATGATAAATACACATAACGGCATATATAAGTACCACAGTTTATTTTATTTCATATCTTTTCGAAGGAATGGACATTTTTGACGATATCGTATGACAACTCATCAATGTATTCGTCAAATAAAATTGAAAATAAATAATCAATTTCATAATTGGATTACGTTCAGTCACAGCTTTAAAGAACGTGTTCCAATTTGAGCAAATTATGATGAAATATAAATGTTTTATGAACATATAATCAGTGTCGGCTGATTACCAGTCTTTGATATCTCAATAGCTGGCTAATTAAATAAAATCATTTATTTTCACCAGTCTGCTAAAGGGAAGAGTAGTAAACAGGTAAATGGTTGAATATCATGCGTCGTATGTATGACACAGGTAAATGATTTTATATTGTGTGTCGTACGTATAACACAGGTAAATGATTTTATGTCATGTGTCATATGTATAACACAGGTAAATTATTTTATGTCATGTATCATATTTATAACACAGGTAAATGATTTCATGTTATGTGTTGTATGTATAACACAGATAAATGATTTTGTATCATGTATCTTATGTATAATAAAGAATACGTTTTTAGAAAACATACAAAACATCTTGCAATCAGAAGTTCAGAAAAAAAAAAACAGTTATATTTAAGAGGTGTCTGAATAGCAGTAGATGTTTTTTTTTGAAAATTGAAGGCTATTTCCAGCACATTTAGTGACTTATGCAAGTTTTATCGCATTCTTAATAACATCAGTGTCTTCCCCAGAAATAATTTAATGGATAGGGGGAATTATATTTGAATATCATGGGGTGAGTGTGGAAGAGAGTTATCCTTTGAGTGATACATTTTTATGGGATCATGATTTGTTTAGATGTAGTTTGAAGTATATTTCAACTGTAAATGAAAGGATTTTTAAGAAGTATAGCCTACAAAGAGCTATTTATAGACAGGTATATAGCATTTTGCTGTTTTTCCTTTGTTTTTAAGGGATTTGGCGGAGAGATAAAAGGATAGGGGGTCAGTTAAGGAGTAGGGGGAAGTTAGAATTTAGAATTGGGATTGGGGGAATATGCTCTTAAATTCCCTGTGGAAGACCCTGAACATTTTTCTAGAACATCTGCAAATTTGTTTTATTTGGGAAAAAACAGAAGTGACTCGATTACTGACCAGTTTTGGTCACATGTAAGAATCAGACTATCTTAGAGTTACATAATTTCTGTATTTCTGGTTGCAGAATGTCATTGCAGGGCAAATATGAACCTTAAAGTTACAGATTTAAATGAGTAAAATTATCATTGCAGGACAATAGTAAACATTAAAATGACAAAATCAGATAATAAAAAATGTCACCATTATTGATGAGAACAACCTAATTTGTTTTATTGTACCTCGCACAAAATTCTAAGCATCTTATTTTTTGAGAGTGGCCATGTGGTGACCCCCTATTTTTCTATAGTGGGTCAGTAGATTTCATAGAGGGTCACTAAAACAATATGGACTACAATTCCGATTCAGAGTTTAAATCATTTGCAAATAGTTCTTTAAGGCATTAGTAACAAACATAATAAGTAAATTAATAACGTTTTTAAACTGTACAGGTCGCGACGTCATCGTCATGACGTCAAATTACGCGACCGTCTCAATGACGTTGACGCTCCATTAAAACGGGTTAAATATTGGTGTTTGCCTTAAAAAAGGTGCTCGATGCAATAAATCAGTTATTGTGTTTGTTACTGACACCTTACAGAAATATGTGGCTTCAGTCAGATGTATAGGGGGACTCGGCTATTGCCTCGCCCCTATAAATCTTACTGAACCCACATATTTCTGTAATCCCAATAACTAATAACCACTTTTGTTTTTCTTTCTGTGAATAGGCCTCTCATGGGGTTTACCAGTTACATGATGTAGGTACAAACAACTTGTACTGCTACAATTTTCAGCACGTGCAACTTGGACAATAACTGTTTCCGCAACATTGGTTTTAATGGGAAAGTTGCCCTACCATGTTTGTACCTACACTGAACCTACCATATATGGAAAACCCAATCAGACGAATTCTGGACAAGGTCTATTACTTTGATTGCCCAAAACTTTGATATAGCTATTGTCCTGCAATAACCGCATTTATTTCTAGAAAAAGATAACAACTAACAAGATACTCCGGTACAAGAACATAGACATAACTACTCTGTATTTCCTCTATAATAGAGCATACTAATTAATGTAAAAGCATGCCTCCTAGTTTACATAAGAAATGTGATGGCATGCTTGATGTTGTGGACTATTTTGTGTATCTCAAATCACTGTTTCTGTTGCCTTTGTCGACGATTGTTCATTTTCAAGAGTATCGCTTAAGAGTTATGTCCCCTTGTGTGAAATTGATACACAATTAACATGACGCCAGTTATCAATAATTGATCTATTTCAGTCAGTCAAACCAATATGATACCTCCGACAAACAATAGCACGTGCAACTGTATTAAAAAGCACGTGCAACTGTATTAAAAAGCACGTGCAACTGTATTATAAAAGCACGTGACCTATTGTCAGTACACTCCGATATCAGCAAAAGGGGGGTGATATCTAAGTACTGGCGTCATATGGAATTAGTAATCTATTTTTTATGTAATTGCACCGTCCGTCAGTCCGTTTGTCTGTTCGTTCGTTCGTTCGTTTGTCCTTCCGTCCGAAACAATCGTGTCTCAGCCATAACTTTGAAAAAACTAAAGGGATGTCCATGAAACTTCACATAAATGTTAACCACAATGAGAAAGTGTGTCGTTTGCAAGAATCAGGTCCGTACCTCAGAGGTCAAGGTCACACTTGGAGGTCAAAGGTCACATGAGTCAAAATGTGCGGGGTCATTCTTTACCCACTATAATATGTGTTATTAACAATAGATGATAACAGGCAAAACTATAAAGTTACCATAGTGTAGTAAATTGTCACCATGAGTATGACTGTAAATTCATCAATTCACATACAGTCCAACTTTGTAGCCACAAACAGCATTGTATGTCCTGGCGTCGTTGAATTTCCAAACCCACAGTCATTAGAACCTGATATTACCTGTGGCCAGATCCACAGTCAATGTTAACTTGGTCAGATAAGGTCTTAACGAGTTGAGTTTAATTGGGTTTTATGGCACACCAACACAAAAAGGTTATAAGGCGCCAACAGGAATGAACATTCTAGGCCCACTCCCCATCGGCGATAAAAATATGCAGAATGGGCCTAGAATCTTCTCACCTGCAGAACTGCAGAGTTGCTGCAAATTTTATTGTAAGCATTCCATTATTCGCTGTAGCCACAGTCATTTTCTGCCACCTGAAACCATACAAGGATCATCATATGATGAAAAACTTTAATGAACTTGGCAAAACTGACACAATGAACATGAATTCGGTGTGATTTTAACCCTCTGCCTGGATAAGCAGTGACCCTATTCTTGGATGGGAACTACACGGGGCCAGGTCCTAACGAACAGCAAACAGTTCTGTTACAACGAAACAGCGTAGGCAACTAAATAACCTCAAAGAAATTTACAAAATGGCGTACTTTTTACCCATGGTCCTATGGTGAAACACTGCTCTGAAGAATGTCAGAAAACTCCAGCTAACATTTTTTGGTAACAAACGTTCACTTTCAGGTTGTTTCTGGGATGTTTTGTAAAACGAATAACCTTAACACCTGCCAGTATAATATATAGTAACACAAATACAGTCCATATGCAAGTTTATGGAGTGGGCAGTCAGACAAAGAAATGTACTATAGGACCTCATCTGTGATGTTTAAATCCCACTCAATTCATTTTCACATAAGGGTATATAAAGCTGAAAATGGCATATACTTATAACTTTGTCAAGGGTTCCTAATGTTTATTAAAATTGACAACAGGGTATCCTGTTTCCCACTGACTAAAACATGGTACAGTGACTCATTGTTCGAGAAATACTCAATTCTTGTTTTGTTGTTCACGTTGATCTCATTTAAAGGGACTGGAGGCGACCTGGAGGAGAAATTAGTGCCAATACAAATACAAGAGAAAACCCTCATATTGTGCTTCAGTTTCTTATGAAATATGCTCATGCATTAAATTAGTTGCATATTATGTTTGGTTGAATTATTATTAATGAAAATGTTTGGACTGGACAACATGACAAATCGATGTATTGTTCTGGCTAAATCATCAACATTGACAAACTGGACAACATGACAAACTGGACAACATGACAAACTGGACAACAAGACAAACTGGACAACAAGACAAACTGGACAACATGACAAACTGGACGACATACTGGACGACAAACTGGACAACATGACAAACTGGACAACATGACAAACTGGACAACATGACAAACTGGACATCATGACAAACTGGACATCATGACAAACTGGACAACATGACAAACTGGACAACATGACAAATCGATGTATTGTTCTGGCTAAATCGTCAACATTAATTCATTTGAGGTTCATATTGCCAGCAGTTGAGCATATTATCAAATAAAAGTGTAATTAGATTGTAAAATAAGAATTTATTATAACCTTAAAGCATCGTATGAATCATGAATAATGATTTATCCACCAAAAACTGTCCGAGTCATCGAGTTTTCCCGGCCAAACTGTTTCGATAACTAATTAATTGATTCATTTATGGGGCCTAATTGAGTGCATATGTACACTGAATGTAGCACATTTTGATGGTTTTACTCGTATTTGGATTGACACCCCATTATTCATCTTTAAGTTGATTGTTTTATTTGCATTTTTTTCACACTGTTCAGTGTTGTTAGTATTTATGGTTTTATTTGTCTTTTCATTTGTGTTGTAGTTCGTATGATCCTCAGTCTACTGCAGAGTGAGTAACGACAAAGGGTGTTTGTGTTGTTTATTAACTACTAAACATTTACTTCATGTAGATATGACTTAAATTCCGTCTTTATTTGGCTTTTTCTTCAACAGTATCAAGGAAAGGGTTTCACAACTCACACAAAGTGTTTAACTTTTAATGGCTGCATGTGATATTGTACGATTACACACACATTGTTGTACTGTCACATATGATATTTAGTGGTCAGGTAAACTGTTTATAAATATGTAATATTACCATTTCTTAAAAAACTCTCTGCTTTTGATTGGTTAAGAGCCAATGTGTACCAGACCATATTAGCTACGAAAGACCCTGAAAAACAAAATCAAAATGGCAGACAGCTAAAGAAACTCCCAATTTGACATAATTTATGTCTGAATTCTACTGTAATGTGTTTTATCTAGGTGTACACGCTGGTTTTATTTATTTATTTCCAATATTTGTCCAGCTGCAAAAACGGATGACACATTTACAAAACTGTCCTAGGTTGTTTTTTTAAAAAACTCTTAAACTTGCAATATTCAGTCATATCATTTAAGAAGTATGTCAGAATGCTTCTTTGATTTGATAGACTCATGTTTTGTCAATCTTTTCTCAAACCAAAGAACAACACTCAGTCCGAGTCTGGTGAAACATTTTACAATCTAAGGGAAATAACATTTGTTACTATAATCGCAATTATATCGGTTTTGCTTCGGAAATGGTGATAAATTTGTTACATAGAGCAGGAAATCTGCATAACTAAAATTATTTTTAGTCACATGAGATATCATGGTTACATTACTCGTTGATACACAGTTAACAATGTTGTTACATCATATCGTCATGTAAAAAAGCATTTTATGTTATGTGTGTTGTATGTGACAACAATATATTACAATCATAATGTGTATTGTATGTGAAAACAGCATATATTTATGTCTTTTTTGTGACAATAGCATAATGTGTACTGTATGTGATATCATATATCATATATTTTTACTTAAATCAAAAATTACTTTGACATGAAGGCATGAAGGCTTACCTTAGATTATTCATTAAAAAAATATTTATTCTACAAAAGTGTGTTTAACTATATTGGGAATTGGTTTTGTGTAGTTTGCTAGAAGCATAGTGATAGTATAGCATAATACCATATTATAGTGTACACACAGTATACCATATTATAGTGTACACACAGTATACCATATTATAGTGTACACACAGTATACCATATTATAGTGTACACACAGTATACCATATTATAGTGTACACACAGTATACCATATCATAGTGTACACACAGTATACCATATTATAGTGTACACACAGTATGTGTTATTAGATGAGCATTCTGACTTCATGGTCTGTTTGGTTGATATGTGATGTTTGTGGCCATACTAACAGTTTGGAGGGCACCCCTATCACTGCAGGCTGTATTTACACTTCTGTTTCTGTCAGATAGTGGCCACCAGGCTGGTATTTGGTATAACTTTGGGTGCATATCTCGGTAGAGTAACATGGTTGAGTTAGTTTGTCTTCCTTATCGATTGTTCAAGGGTTTCTTTAGTTTTGTAGATCATTGTCAGCTGGGCATCATGCCATTTGTCTTTTAGTGATCTCCATGATAAGGAGTCAAGCATCTGTGCAAACTGTGCTTAGGTTTTATGCAAATGGCATAACTAGATACTGTTGGTTAACCATTTCCAGTCAGTACATTTTCTTTTGATGTTAGCTAGCATATTCAACAGCTGGAAATGCTCATGTCTTATATGCCTTTTCTTTCACTGATGTAGCTCTTGTGTGTTTAGGTTTTTCCAAAAGAATTGTTAGGCGTCTTGTTGGCTTGTCCACACACCAAGTTGATGTTTTTGTTCCACCTAAGGTGGTGTGGTCTTGAGGCCATTTTAATTTGCTGTCTGAACAGGTTTAAGCACATGAACTTGTAGTGTATACTGGTGGACGATCAGATTGTGCGTTCTGCTGACAAATATAACACTTGTCCCAGTGGAAAGCCATTTTCCATCTTTGTTTCCTAACTGCTTACTTTTCCAGGTTTTGTTTGTAAATTTTGTTCATCACCATCTTCGGATATTGTTAAGAAGAAAATGTTTTCATCAGCAAATAACTACACCCTGGATTTCATACCTTCAGGGAGATCATTTATATAAAATAAATACAAGCTAGGTGCTAGGACTAAGCCTTGAGGCACACCAGATTCAACGCAGAGAGTTTCGGATGTTTTTCCATAAACAACAAAACTTGTGAATAATCAGCTATAAATCTTTCTATACTGGTGTTGACCTTCCCTGAGATACCATTTATGGACTAAAAGGCAATGACCAACCTTGTCAAAGGCTGTGGAAAAATCTTAATAAGGATGTCTGTTTGTTTGATATCCATATCCATTACTCAGAATCAGACATTAAAAAAACGTTCTTCGCTTGTTATTTTAAAATGTTCCATAAATCTTACCCTTTTGGACAACTATAGGTTGACAGATTGATTGGTCTTTTACTTCCTCACAATTGGAGCGTGAATTGAATGGATTTGTTTCAAATGTGGCAAATTGAATGGATTTATTTCAAATGTGGCAAATTGTATGGATTTGTTTCAAATGTGGCAAATTGAATGGATTTGTTCCAAATGTGACAAATTGAACGGATTTGTTCCAAATGTGGCAAATTGAATGGATTTGTTCCAAATGTGGCAAGCTTTGAAACTACTGGTTTAGTTTGTGTGCAAATGCTTATACCCAAACAGCTTGCAATTGATAGTCTGGTTGCGGCACACTAACTTTAATAATATGCAATTGATATTGTGGTTGTGGGCATTATAACCTTTATAATAATCATTGCATAATTGTTTTTCTGTAAGTAGACTAATCTTGTACTTATATACTGAACAAAATTCCTACGTACCAAGTCTTATAATTGTTATGATTTATTTTTAAGAAATCACATCAACTTTAAAATGTATTATGCGATCAGAGCAGATGATTTAAAGTTCTCCGGCCATGTTTTGATCAAGAACATGTTTATGTTTATTTAAATCTAAATCAATACACAACAATAGATATTTACAATTCACACATTGCAATATCTGTGAAAAACGAGAAAAAGATTTTATTTGATGACAATGGATGATGTAGAAAACTTTACTAGGTAAATTAATCCACAGGTAAATGTATTTATCAATTATCTGGCAATAGTTGTGCAGCTATACAATTCAGATTTACCTCATTTCCCCGTGCAGTCACACAGTGGTAAAAGTAGTATCTACGTCATGCAAATAATACTTATTTTTACATATAACTTAGTAGCGGTTTTAAAAATATGTTTCTCTCCGGAACTGACAAGAAATGTTCGTATGATGTTTAAGAGTTGCATTTGTTAATTGATAATACTAGAAAAAGGGTGTCCATTCATCTTTAAACATATGATTTTGTAGTTTAACCATATCTCCAATCAAACGTGACAAAACAGTGAGACTATTATTGACATATTCTTACTTAGACATTGTGACATATACATATACACTGGTAAAGATGAAACATTTATGATTTATAATTTATAATTTAATCATTATCAGAAAATAATTAACCGTTTTCCAGTTTGAAATGTTAAATCTTTGGAAGTTTAAATTTGATATTTCATAATAAATTAGGTGATTTTCCACAGGTTTCGAAGGATAAAATAACAAATGCTAGTCTGGGTTGTTTTAGAAGTTGTTTGACAACATCAACACACCAATGAGCTTCTATTTTTAGCACGCACAAGACAGACTGTCGCATTTTATAGATCTCGCGCACCGCTGTTTACATACAATGATAATCAATGATACCAGCAAAAAAAACACAATATTTTATTTTGCAAAAATAGCTCTTGTAAAATGACGTACACAATTTCATAGTAATGGCCAGTAAATTTCCAATATGGCGAGTTTGCTAGTGCATGAAGAAGTTAATTTCTACCTCTGATTTTAGTGTTTGAGTGTTTGTATGTTTGAACATAATTATGTTGCATAACATATGAACATATGTTGTTTAATATTTTATTTCTATGTTTGCATGGTAAAACTTTCAAATTTAGTGTATTGTTTCTTTACTTAAGAAATAGAACATCGTTTACTGTGAATTATCGTTTAATATATCACGGTTTGGAGTTCAATTGTAAACAATAATTTCACGAGGCCAAAAATTATTGTTTACAATTGAACGACAAACCGTGATATATTATAGATAATTCACCGTAAACGATGTTCTATTTCTATTCTAATACTCCTAAAATGTGAAAATAACGCACACATCTGAAATCTTTCGCATTCCTTTGCTTGCTCTCCTAACGTTGCATACGTTACAATGCGCAATGCGCAATGCTTATTCTCCTAACGTTGCACAAATTACAGTGATATATCGTTCAATATAACGAGATAGTTTAAACTAGGCTATATAGTGCGGGTGTATTAGAATTCTTGTTATCTTTGTAGTATTGATCTATCTATGGTTCCGTTATTCATATTATATAACTTGAGCACTCCTTACAAACAAGTTGCAAACAGTTAACTATATTTGGTTCAATTAGAGCACATACTCGTAAGCATTTACTGGGTAACCATATTTTATATGACATAATATACACGACATTCTGTCTGAATCAAGATTTATTACATAATAAACGTTACCAAATGTTTGTCAGTGCTCAGTTTATGTTCCGAGTTGACCAGAGTAGTAAAAAGTGTCCATATTTATATAACATTTGTAATTTAAAAACAAAAAGTTATTTTAATTTCTGATATAGATTTTTCTCCTTTATAGACTTTGCTATTTTTAGCTCTACTTGTCCGTCTGTCCGTCCGTCGTTAACCTTTGTCTCGTTAAGACGATAGGGCCTTCATTTTTCATCGGATCTTTACCAAACTTTACCAGATTGTTAATATCAATGAAAGCTCAGTGAAGTTCGAAAACCAGCCAGATTGGACCAGTAACAGCGGAGTTGTGGCCCTTGATTTAGTTAAAAATGCTATTTGTTGGCTCGTTAAGACGATATGGCCTTCATTTTTCATCGGAACTTTACCAAATTTTACCAGATTGTTAATATCAATAATAGCTTGGACATGTTCGAAAACCAGCCAGATCGGACCAGTAACAGCAGAGTTATGGCCCTTGATTTAGTTAAAAATGCTATGTTTTGCCTTGTTAAGCCTTAGTTTTTATTTATTTTATTTTTTTATTATTAGTTTAAGTAAATGTTGTTGTTTTTTACCTTTTCTTTTTTTCTTTTTTTTATTTCATTTTTTTTTTTTTTTAAGTGTTGCATTTGTTTAGATTGGTTTAATTCCTTTTTTTTAACGCCTTGTTGGATTTGACGAAACTTAGCAGGAAGCATTGTTATGTTTTCTATTTGTGCCTATTGCGTTTTTTTCAGGTTCGTTGATTTTTGTTGGAGTTACGGCCCTTTGACAGTTTTTACCCCTTAGTGCCATACTCAGGCCCTCTTGTTTTTGCAATGTTTTAAAAGTAGTACGGATGGGAATTTTGTGATGACAACCCTTGATATAAGAGCCGTTAAAGCCAGTAGATGTCCACAGGCCCTCTTGGGCCTCTTGTTTAGACTTCTAATTTGCTATATTATAGACTCTGCTATACAATAGGCTCTGCTATATAACAGACTCTGCTATAGAAAATACTTTGCTATGCTATACATGTCGCATGCTTAAGTTTACACCTAATTGTGATGCTTACAGTGAGCAACTGGATCCAGAAATTATTTACACATCATGTTTTCAATTTTATATAAAAAGTATTTGCTGATGCATTTTATGTTCTACATTTAACAACACTAAGTCAATCAATCTTTGACTATTAGACAATAAAGATTTACAAGGTACTAAAAGAACTTTATTTAAATCAATATCTTAGAATGTTTCTGGAACCAGTAACATATCTGAAAGTGACAGTTTAATAAAGATTTAATTAAAAAACTAAAAAGTTCACTTATAAAAAACTATATATTAAAAAAATTATATATTAAAAAAAACAACTATATATTAAAAAAACTATATATTAAAAAAACTATATATTCGTAAATTTGAATGTTAATCACCAGAAAGATGTATCAGGTCTATAATGCCTGTCCTGATAATGCAGTATATCTCACAATGCAATGTTGTTCTTCCAGCGCCAACTCAGAGAGTGAGGCATACCACAACAAAGCTCCGTCTGCTCCACATGCCTACTATGTACTCGACTTCTACTCGGAAAAGGTGAGTGATCTGTTTTCTTCGTGATCATCGATTGTTGTCTAGACAATAGAATTGCATATTTTATCCATCCGAACTTTCAGTTCTCCTAATATATTCTAAGGTTACATGTATTACTATTTTTATTTCATTAATATTCTGCTGTTCATTCATGTAATATTAGCAATGAGATTTTTAAAAAGCTCTTAAAAGAATACAAAAAGTAGGAGTGCCACTTTTGACCATTTTCAGACACTAGCCTGTTCGCCAGCAGTTATCCTTCACACATGCACAAGAGGCGAGAACCAGCTGTCCAAGCTCCTGGTTCGCGGGGACTCTGAAGGTCAGGTGGTCATCTGGAATCTACCAGAGGTCACTGAGAGACAAATGACCCTCGTCAGGCAGGAGAGCTTTGATAGACTGCCAGGTATATATATGTCGAAGTTGGCTTAGAATCAAAGTTTTTTATACAGTTTAGTATTAGAAAAATATTTTTGACAACAGACAACAATTTGTCTCAACTCCCTGAAGCCTTGGCAACGTCATTTGTAAATTGATAGTTATGACCTTCAGTTTCTAGCTCCGTCCTCTATTGCTTAGATCTCTGGTGAATATAAGCTTGATTGACAGATCGGAACTATGTCTTATGGATTATCTGAAATAAATAATTTTTTATGGAAAAAACAAAGTGTACTCTAAAGTTTGTTCACACATGTATTTTATTACTGTGTTACAGTCTTGTCTCCCAGATGCTCTTCCACGTTACAGGATGTTTGGGACAGCTTAAATCAAACCCCCGCTGGTATCCTGGATGGATTTGTGAGTTATATTTCTGTTATTGTAGTCGTGCCATTTCTTATCAGTATTTAAAATATAGTTTAATTTTAGACTAATTAAAATGATGTATTTGCAAAACTGCAGTGGTGACTTAGTGGTAGAGTGTCTGTCTGCCATGCTGAAGGACATGGGAGTTTAATCCCCAGTCGGGTAACAGAAAGACTTTATAAAAATGGTACAAGTAGCTCCCTCTGTTGAGGTTCAGCATATAAAGGGGAAAGCTGAGGTATGTCATGTGTCTAGGGCATGGTATTCCGGTTTGGCAGCACTATAAAGTTGCGCATAGAGCTCGCTGCTTCATGCAGACGCCATCGAAATCTGACTGAAAGATTGTTAAAAGCGATATCTCTAACATGGTTTATTAATATACTAAATGCTGATTGGTTATTGGGAAAGTCTTAATAATCCTGTACAATATCATTAAGACGTCATTTTAAATGTCAGAAAACCATTGAGACGTCATTTTAAACATCTGATGCAAAGCAACAATGCAATGGAATGCGTTATTTTAAGCGATGCTACGTTCCGACAACACATTTAAATAGGATGAAGCTGTGTATGCTTCTCGTTTGATGTTGAGAGATAGGCATAACATGTAAGTTGTGAGAATTCGTTCATATTTTGTTCAATCTCTCAGCAAAACGTGTTTCATGATACATAAAAAAAACATGTCAGATAAATATATTTCCAGCGGTTTTATATTGTGCGATATCAAAACCTGGGGTTTAGGACTTGAAACACATCAAAACCGCAGGCCTACGGCCCTTGGTATCGATGAACTTCAAGTCTCGCCCACCAGGTATTGATCTGGGACAATATAAACCCGTTGGAAATATTTTATTTCTTAAGTTAAACCCAGTATATACATAAATACATACCTGCATTCACAAGGCTACAATCTGGTTTGTACATCAAATCTACCCATACTGAAAGCTTCAACATCAGTTCCACCCATCTCCACCCATACTGAAAGCCTTAACATCAATTCCACCCATACTGCAAGCTTCAACATCAAATCCACCCATACTGAAATCTTCAACATCAAATCCACCCTTACTGAAAGCTTCAACATCAAATCCACCCTTACTGAAAGCTTCAACATCAAATCTACACATACTGAAAGCTTCAACATCAAATCCACCCTTACTGAAAGCTTCAACATCAAATCCACCCATACTGAAAGCTTCAACATCAAATCCACCCTTACTGAAACCTTCATCATCAAATCCACCCATACTGAAAGCTTCAACATCAGTTTCAACCATACTGAAAGCTTGGACATCAAATCCACCCATACTGAAAGCTTCAACATCAAATCCACCCATACTGAAATCTTCAACATCAAATCCACCCATACTGAAAGCTTCAACATCAAATCCACCCATACTGAAAGCTTCAACACAAATTCCACTCATACTGAAAGCTTCAACATCAAATCCACTCATACTGAAATCTTCAACATCAATTCCACCCATACTGAAAGCATCAACATCAAATCCACCCATACTGAAAGCATCAACATAAAATCCACCCATACTGAAAGCTTCAACACAAATTCCACCCATACTGAAAGCTTTAACATCAAATCCACCCATACTGAAAGCATCAACATAAAATCCACCCATACTGAAAGCTTCAACACAAATTCCACCCATACTGAAAGCTTCAACATCAAATCCACCCATACTGAAAGCTTCAACATCAAATCCACCCATACTAAAAGCATCAACATCAAATTTACCCATACTGAAAGCTTCAACATCAAATCCACCCATACTGAAAGCTTCAACATCAAATTCACCCATACTGAAAGCTTCAGCATCAAATATCAAATCCACCCATACTGAAAGCTTCAACATCAAATCCATCCATACTGAAAGCTTCAACATCAAATCCACCCATACTGAAAGCATAAACAACAATTCCACCCATACTGAAATCTTCAACATCAAATCCGCCCATACTGAAAGCTTCAACATCAAATCTACCCATACTGAAAGCTTCAACATCAAATCCAGCCATACTGAAAGCTTCAACATCAAATCTGCCCATACTGAAAGCTTCAACATCAAATCCACCCATACTGAAAGCTTCAGCATCAAATCCACCCATACTGAAATCTTCAACATCAAATCCACCATTACTGAAAGCATCAAAATCCACCCATACTGAAAGCTTCAGCATCAAATCCACCCATACTGAAATCTTCAACATCAAATCCACCATTACTGAAAGCATCAACATCAAATCCACCCATACTGAAAGCCTTTGTCCTGAAGTGTCCATCAAATCCACTAGTATTGAAAGACCACGAGATAGTTTTCTGACAATCTCAATTCTTTGACTATGTCAAGAAATGAAAATTATATAATTTTTAAGATAGCAGAGATTGTAAAAAGAAAAACTGCAAAAAGTCCTGTTCTTTAGTTTCAGAAAGATGACAAGGCTGAGATCACGTCGACCGTGTACCTGCCTTGCCATGGCAAACTGGCGTGTGGTAGAAGTAATGGCTCCATTGTGATACTGTCGGCCACACAGTGTATCATGCTGCAGCTGCTAGTCAATAAACTACTCTCACACAACAGTAAGTTTATTTTTAGCTCGACTGTTTTTTTTGGGGAAAGAAGAGCTATTGTCACCACTTGATCGTCGTCTGCATCCCCTAGTTAAAGTTCCTGTATTTAAGTTTATTTTTTTCAGAAACAATTCCACATAATGGACTGAAACTTGTATTGGGCATCTTTAGACAACAACATAGAGTCCGATTCTATAACTCATGCTTTCATTTTAGCAAAATTATGGAAAGAACCAAGAGGTTTTTCTGAACAGTTTCTCCGTTTACGTAATTTTATTGAAATATATTATTTTTGCAGGCTCATTTTCTCTATGACCTGTTGATATTTCAGAAGTTCAGTTGTTAACGTTAAAAGGTCACGATGGACGTGTGACCTGTCTCCTCTATCCATTCAATGAGAGTCCCCGCTATGAAGCCAAACATTTGTTGTCTGGTGGGGCAGACTTCTCCGTCTGTCTGTGGGATATATTTGAGGGAGTCAAGCTTCACACATTCACTGTACATGGAGGCGAGATATCACAACTGCTGGTTCCACCAAATAATTGTAATGTAAGTATGCAGGATACAGAGCATGGGGTGGTGGGCAGACATGGATTGCTGATTCCACCATATAATTGTAATGAAAGTATGCAGGAAACCAGCTGCAGATATAGTGCATGTGGTGGTGGGCAGACGTCTCCATGGGACGTAGAGTTTTTTGACATGGATTGTTGATTCCACCAAATAATTGTAATGAAAGTGTGCAGGAAACCAGCTGCAGATATAGTACATGTGGTGGTAGGCAGACGTCTCCATGGGACGTAGAGGTTTTTGACTGGGATAGCTGGTTCCACCAAATAATTGTAATGGAAATATACATGAGACCACCAGGTGCATATACAGTGCATGGTGGTTATGGGGCAGACGTTTTTTGTTGAACATAGTAGAGTATTTGACAGGAACTGCTGGTTCCACCAAACAATCGTAATAACGTATATAGTATGTATGAAAGCAGGCGCAGATTCAGAGCTTGGGGGTTGTAATCAGGCAGACGTTGAGTCGGTCCAGTTACCCACAATTACCAGTATAACTTGGAGAATGATTCTTACGGATGGCGGGAGGTGTACAGTACTGGTTCTACCCAGGAAAAGTGGGTGGTCGGCCTCCACCACAAAAAAATCGACCGTCATATATAACCTTACATGTGTTGAAAATGACGTAAAACACCTTACAAAACAAATAAAGACTTGGAGAATGAACTGATAAAACAAAAATAGACTAAAACATATAACTATAACAACTCCAACTGCTCCTCTAAAACCATAAAGGATGATATATATGTGATTTTTGCTGAAGATATCTCAGACATGTAGTTTAGCATTACAAATGTAGTAGGTATATGCCCACCAGCAGCCATCTTTGTTCACATTGACTTTTATTGAAAATTAAAGTGATCTAAAGTTTTAGTCTGATCTTCACTGAACTTCAAAAGAACGTTTGAGGTGATGTCTAATTTGTTCTAAATCCTTTTTATTTTGGTATACTGGTAAAATACTGCTTGTCCATGAGACAACCTGCGAAGGTCCACCCTGCTCTCTCTTTTTTTTTCCTTCTAACTTTACATTCAAATCAGTCACAGTAGAGTACTTCAAGTTTTTTGTTCTCTTCAATCGTTATCATTATGTGTTACCCTTAATTACACTTAAGTTTTTGTCTTACTCAGGTTTACTATGAAAGCTAATCAACATAAAGATTTAATCCATTATCCTTACGTATTCCAGCCACGTACATTGACCTCCATTTGTTCAGTAGCAGCCGACCATTCCGTTTCCTTGCTGAGTCTGAGAGAGAGGAAGTGTATCATGCTGGCATCACGCCATCTATTTCCTGTCCAGTGTATACGGTGGCGCCCCCTAGATGATTTTATGGTTGTGAGCTGTTCTGATGGAACTGTTTATGTATGGCAGATGGAAACAGGTAAAGGATACCGGTGTCAAAATAATCTACGTTTTGTCGCGTTTTTTCGTAAATAAATGAATGTTTCTTATTCTGCAGTACAGCGGCGGAGGGGACACCAAGGGGAATTGTGCAAATTGATAGCAGATTGATTGTCTAGGGTAGAAGATATTATATCAATATCAAATATCCCCATGTTGGTACTGGGTTCTGTCTAATTCCTACTCCAGTGTCATCATTGTTGTCTAATTCCCCGGTATGCCTGTCGCCCCAATAAGGGGAAAAACATTGATAGGTGCATTAAGGTCAGTTTAAAATCTTTCAGTTAAATAAAAAAATAGATGGTATTGCAGTCTGTTATGGGAACCATTAATTAGGCAAAACAAGCAGTGAAATTCAGTCAGACATTATTTCAGGTCACCTTGACAGAGTGGTCCACGGTATCACTGCCGAGGAGATTCTCAACAACTGTGACGAGAACGCCATGCCCATAGATCAACTAGTTAACCCCAACCTCACCCTTGCTCAGGCCTTCAAGAGGCGAAACCTCGCAACGTTTAAAAATCTTGCCCAGCAGAAGTTGCAAGCCCTGAACCAGAATCAACAGACGGCGGGCGCCAAACTTGACCTCTCCCAGCCACACGATTATCCGATGTACATCGAGGGTATACGGACAAACACACATGATCCTGACGCACATGTTCTCTTCTTTGATACAGAGGCACTTATAGGTATGATTGTAAACATTTTTATTGCTTAGAATTGGTTATTGCTGGTTGTTTCTTCTTTTATGATATTTATCAAAAAATACTGTTAATGCTCTTTTTTAGTTTGAGCATTTTATGTGTATGAAATACAATTAAAGAAACTATCCTGCCAAATATATGTGTCAATTAAAAGTATAATTTTTTTTACCCGTGATTGACTATGCCTACAATGAATTATGAGTTGGTAACTCTTAATTCAAAGTTCCAGTTTTGGGGTTTGGCCTGGCTGGTTAAAGCGGTTTATATTGTGTCTGTAGAGTTTGGATTCTCAAAACATGTAAGTTATATATATACCTCGTCATCAGTAGGTTTAGAAATAGTGTACATATGTTGTAAAATGTGGCTGTTGTTGGTGGGATAGCTACTTTAAAATGATGTTTGGGGTGTAAACACCACAAGTTTGAGAAGTTAAATCACCAGTTTTATGTAGAAAGTATCAATTCTTTAAAGATTTAAAAAAATATTATGCACAAAGGAATACTTAAGATCAATACCTCATCACAACTTGTCAATATTTTTCAATAAAATAATATCCACGTATTGTTTAACTTTCGTGTTGTTGACACCACTATAATACCTGCCTCATTTTAGATTTCAGAGTACAGCTAATACCTTATAATTTATTGTTTATTATTTACTTATTTTAGTACAACTACTGACAGACGAATTTGCGACCATGTCCCCAGGAGAGCTGGAAGCTAAGGGGCTGTCCAACCTTTTACCTGAGAGACCCAGAGGATCGGACACCGAAGTAAACACATTTGCAGGTTGGAAGGTGGTTTTGAACTTTAGCATGCCTTCAAGTACATCTACACTGACCAATATCAGCTTTATGTCCCATTTTGTAACAAATTTCAAACTTATGATATCACACCCACCAAAGCTTCTGTGCATGATACGTGTTATGTGATGGTATGCAGTAAGCAAGGGCAGATAATCCAAACATTTCAAAGTCATTTCGTTTTCTGACCTAATATTGTGTTGCTCATTTGTATGCGGTGCCTTTTTACTATTTATTGGCATATTTTTATATCCATAATTCATTTTTGGATATCCATAATTCATATCAATAATGCATTTATGGATATCAATAATTCATTTTTTATATCCATAAATGATGTATTGATATCAAAAAATCATTTATGGATATAAAAAAATAATCGAATTATTGATATCAATAATTACAAGTTATTTTTTTATATCCATAATTCATTTTTGGATATCCATAATTCATATCAATAATGCATTTATGGATATCAATAATTCATTTTTTATATCCATAAATGATGTATTGATATCAAAAAATCATTTATGGATATAAAAAAAAATCGAATTATTGGTATAAATAATTACAAGTTATTTTTTGATATCCATAATTTGAGTTGTTGATATCAATACATCATTTATGGATATAAAAAAATCAAATTATGGATATCAAAAATATTTTGATATAAAAAAATAATGTTCAATTATTGATATCAATAATTCTATTTTTTGATATCCATAAATGATTTTTTGATATCCATAAATGAGCCGTTTTACTATTTATTGTTTTTTTTTTATATTGATAATTCATTTTTGGATACCCATAATTCATTTATGGATATCAGAAAATCGATATCAATAATTGAACATTATTTTTTTATATCAAAATATTTTTGATATTTATAATTCAATTTTTTATATCCATAAATGATGTATTGATATCAACAAATCGAATTATGGGTATCAAAAAATAACTTGTAATTATTGATATCTATAATTCGTTTTTTTGATATCCATAATTCGATATTTTGATACAAATAGATCATTTATGGATATTAAAAAATTATGCTGTAGGGAAATGCTTCTGGAGAATATTTGGTGAAAAAAAATATGTGACCTTAACATTCACTTTAAAGACAAAATAACTTAGGGAATTTTGGGTAAGTAATGCTTTGTTACTTAATGTCAACATTCATTGGGGCTACTTTTACCCTTCATACCAAGCCCCACCCCACATCTTACCTTGATCTTGACTTTACATTCAAAGGCTGTGCAGTGAAATAAAACAGGAAACAAATCATTGTTTTTTCTTTCTTTTCTAAATGCTATCTGAGCAGGGGTATTTCTTATATTTATTGTTCACCACAATGATAATTTTTCAATCTTTAGTATTAAGTAATTGTTTGAAATTCAATAATTTTTTATGTTTTGTATAAATCTATATATATTATACATACATCTTTTAATTTTACAATTTTATTTTATTAACAACTATTAAGAAAATACGGTAAAATATTAAAAGCATAAAATAACATTAAAAATCTGTAATTAAATATGTCTGCGATTTTATATGGCAAAATAATATTAAGCAAATATGAATCTTGTTTTAATATTCTTTATAAAAGGTTTGTTTTTTTCAAATCACTCCTATAGGTGGGAGGTTTTTTTGCAAATTGCTTTTATAGGTGGGGAGGGGTTGGTTTGACAAAAAAAAAAATTGCTTCTATAGGGGAGTTGGGGGTGAAAAAAAAGCTTCTCTTGTGGGAAGCGTTGAGCTATTTATTGCTTCTATAGGTAGATCCTTTTCAGGTAAAATCGCTTCTATAGTGGGTAGTCATAATTTCAAAGTGTCTTCACCCCCACCCCTATGCATTTTTTTTCTGGAACAGCCCTTAAGAATGTTATATCAATTTAATTAACTCACTTGTTTCAGTGGAAATGAAATGATATGCATTTTTATGTCCAGTTAATATCATATTAGATTATAGCTTGACAGCAACCTCAGAGGGAGATGAGATAGGGGATGATGTTTCCCATCAGACATGCTTCCACTAGGAAGCTACGGAGGCTGTCCAATTGAAGTGACATTAAACCGTAATATTTCAGGTATCCTAGCAAAGGTGAAAGACACGGCAGACTCTGTGGGACAGAAGATTCAGGCGAGCGTTGATGCTGTTGGCTTTGTGCCAATAAATCCAAACCAGTCTAGCCAGAGTCTGTCCGGTGCATCCAAGCAGAGCCTGTCTGGTTCCCCTTCATTCAACCGGCAGAAAAAGGGGCCGGATTCACTCAGCTACCGGAGGACTAATTTGACAATGGAGATAGCGCAATTATTCATGTCAATGTTACATGCCTGGGGACTGGATCCCGACCTAGACAAACTTTGTTTAAATAAACTCGGACTTCTGAAGGCAAGCTGTCCGATATCATTTGGATTAATTTCTCGTGATGGGCACATGTCACTGATGCTACCTGGATGGCATAAAGGTGTGGCGGCAAAAAGCGGATTGAAGTCGACAAAAGCACCAAAATTGCATAAAACATCTTCGGTGCAGCAGAAGGCAACATTAATGCAGCAAGCAAGGTCATTCTCCATACCCGACGGTTCAAGGTTGTCTACAAGTTCATATCCGGTAAGCTGTCAATTTAAGGCATATATTCTACTAAAAGCTATTAAATATAAAATGTGTTTCCGTATATCTTAAAAACTGAATGCCAGTCTGTAATTTTGAACTTATAGAGAATTACTTCCGTTTCATTTTTAGAGGTCAATGGTCATCATTTCAGTGGTATAAACTAAAAGAATTAAATTTCAATTTTACATATCATGGGAACATATCCTTTTTTAATACCGTTTAGAAAAAAACACAGAAACAAACTGAATGTCCGAGACAACAACAAAAATCAGTCGATAAAACAAATTGCACGAGTCTAAGATCATATTTTATTAAACAAAAAACATTTAAATGAGAATGATATTTGCTCTGCACTGGACACTTACCATCAATTTCTCATTCACAATAACTGCTGTGCACCGGAAATTTACCCAAAAGTTCTTCCATATTACCTGCTTTGCACCGGAAATTTACCAAAAAGTTCTTCCATATTACCTGCTTTGCACCGGAAATTTAACAAAAAGTTCTTCCATATTACCTGCTGTGCACCGGAAATTTACCAAAAAGTTCTTCCATATTACCTGCTTTGCACCGGAAATTTACCAAAAAGATCTTCCATATTACCTGCTTTGCACCGGAAATTTACCAAAAAGTTCTTCCATATTACCTGCTTTGCACCGGAAATTTACCAAAAAGTTCTTCCATATTACCTGCTTTGCACCGGAAATTTACCAAAAAGTTCTTCCATATTACCTGCTTTGCACCGGAAATTTACCAAAAAGTTCTTCCATATTACCTGCTTTGCACCGGAAATTTACCAAAAAGTTCTTCCATATTACCTGCTCTGCACCAGAAACTACTATTAAGTTCTCACTCACAATATCTGTTCTGCACCAGAAATTACCATTAAGTTAGAGTATCTTTTGGAGAATGTGCATATATGTTTTGTATTTTCTTCTCTTCTCATTGACATGTTTTAATTGTTAAAAATATATTTCAATCAATGGCAGTTACATATAAAGATACTTATAGAATTGTGAAATATGCAAAAATAGCTGTTACAATGCATTTTCTTTGTTACATTAATTAGTTATAAAGTTAGTTAAATTGAACCTAGAACCTTTACACCTGCAGAAACACTGTTGCCAGGGCTTTTCCAGGTATTTTGGGAAAAAGGACCCTTGTAAATTTGGGAATTTTTTATCGTAAAATGGACCAAATTGGGAAAAACAGTTATCGATAAAACGGCCAATTGAGAATTGTTCATGTCAGCATTTTATAATTTAGGGTGAGGTAAAAGCCTATAACGTATTGTTAGAAACACTATTACACCAATAACGTACCACTTTTAGTGATTAGTGTGTAACATAAGGGTTGTATTACTTAAGTCTTCTCTCACAACTGTAACTAATAACGACACATAGAGGCTTTCTGCCACAACTAATGTGGCATTGTTAATTAAAAAAAAAGTTATGTTTTACTGACGCGTCAGTGCTATTACAGCCAATCTTGACAACAATATTGACCTGTACTATGATGTTATTAATTTTATGTTTCCATATTGGCCCAGTTATTGGTCCAAGGACTGTCATATTGGCCAAAGGCTGAAGGCTGTATTTCAGGGAAGTCGATGTTACCGAATTTACAAATAATTAAACCTAATTATTTTACCATCCATTACATAGGTGAACTAATTTATCATCGAAAAGCTGCATCGTTGTTTTTTTCTTCAAAATGGCATTCTTAAAGAGAACAAAGCCTTGGTCATATTGGCCTTGTTGGCTTATCCAATCAGATTGCTTGAATTTCATATTGGCCGCATTTTCTCATATTGGCCAAATTTTTCTCCATATTGGCCTTGTTTTTACCATATGATGCGTGTAGATTTCTGCAAACCATGGCAGATATTATTAAGTAGTTAAATAATAAAAAAACGCTACTGTACGGATGTATTAAATGACAATCTAACCTGTTGTAAAAGTAGAAGGTTGACATACTATATTATGTATAAAATGTGATCATATGAGTTATCTACCCACCCTGTCATAACATGTTGGTGTTATGGATTCATGCATTGGGGTATGTGAATCCGGTACGAAAATAATCCATTATAGGTGATTTTAAATACATATGGTAATTGTATACTATGGTAATTTTATACTATGTAAAATAGAAGATATGGTCCAGGAAATGGGTAATGTATATTTAATATTTAGTCATGCTCATTATTATTGTTATACATACATATATATACGGAATTGACAAGTGTTCATTATTATTGTTATATATATATATATATACGGAATTGACAAGTGTTCATTTTTATTGTTATACATACATATATATACAGAATTGACAAGTGTTCATTATTATAGTTATACATACATACATATACAGAATTGACAAGTGTTCATTATTATTGTTATACATACATATATATACGGAATTGACAAGTGTTCATTATGATAGTTATACATACATATATATACAGAATTGACAAGTGTTCATTATTATTGTTATACATACATATATATACAGAATTGACAAGTGTTCATTATGATAGTTATACATACATATATATACAGAATTGACAAGTGTTCATTATTATTGTTATACACACATATATATACAGAATTGACAAGTGTTCATTATTATTGTTATACATACATATATATACAGAATTGACAAGTGTTCATTATGATAGTTATACATACATATATATACAGAATTGACAAGTGTTCATTATGATAGTTATACATACATATATATACAGAATTGACAAGTGTTCATTATTATTGTTATACATACATATATATACGGAATTGACAAGTGTTCATTATGATAGTTATACATACATATATATACAGAATTGACAAGTGTTCATTATGATAGTTATACATACATATATATACAGAATTGACAAGTGTTCATTATTATTGTTATACATACATATATATACAGAATTGACAAGTGTTCATTATTATTGTTATACATACATATATATACGGAATTGACAAGTGTTCATTATTATTGTTATACATACATATATATACAGAATTGACAAGTGTTCATTATTATTGTTATACATATATATATATACGGAATTGACAAGTGTTCATTATTATTGTTATACACACATATATATACAGAATTGACAAGTGTTCATTATTATTGTTATACATACATATATATACAGAATTGACAAGTGTTCATTATGATAGTTATACATACATATATATACAGAATTGACAAGTGTTCATTATGATAGTTATACATACATATATATACAGAATTGACAAGTGTTCATTATTATTGTTATACATACATATATATACAGAATTGACAAGTGTTCATAATTATTGTTATACATATATATATATACGGAATTGACAAGTGTTCATTATTATTGTTATACATACATATATATTAAGAATTGACAAGTGTTCATTATTATTGTTATACATATATATATATACGGAATTGACAAGTGTTCATTATTATTGTTATACATACATATATATACAGAATTGACAAGTGTTCATTATTATTGTTATACATGCATATATATACGGAATTGACAAGTGTTCATTATTATTGTTATACATACATATATATACAGAATTGACAAGTGTTCATTATTATTGTTATACATACATATATATACAGAATTGACAAGTGTTCATTATTATTGTTATACATACATATATATTAAGAATTGACAAGTGTTCATTATTATTGTTATACATACATATATATTAAGAATTGACAAGGGTTCATTATTATTGTTATACATACATATATATACAGAATTGACAAGTGTTCATTATGATAGTTATACATACATATATATACGGAATTGACAAGTGTTCATTATGATAGTTATACATACATATATATACAGAATTGACAAGTGTTCATTATGATAGTTATACATACATATATATACAGAATTGACAAGTGTTCATTATTATTGTTATACATACATATATTTACGGAATTGACAAGTGTTCATTATGATAGTTATACATACATATATATACAGAATTGACAAGTGTTCATTATTATAGTTATACATACATATATATACGGAATTGACAAGAAAATAATAATATAGTTTATAAATGGATTTTTTTATTATCCTTCAGTATATATACAAAATATATGTTATATATACACACAGGTAACATACATGTCCAGGATCATACAATAATCATTAAAAGCTTCTTATTGATTGTTCATAAAGTTGAAATTTAGTTGGAATGATGGAGCTTGTGTAATTACCCCAGCGTCTGATTCGGGTCCCATGCAACTTGAGTTTTCCTTTAAGTTTTGTTGACAGTTGTCATACATCTCTTGTCCGAAGATTTTTTTGGCTCAGTAAATTCAGGTTGGTCAAGGGTATTTATTTACTTGTGACTCCATCAATGCGTTCCTCTAAGATGTAGGTAGTTTGTGATTGCATATTGTCAACAGTCAAGGTCACGGTTTCTATAAACAGAAAAAAAGAGTTTTTGCTCAATACTTTATTTAAAAGGCATATTTAGTTGAAAATTCATGAGTGCATTCCTTTCTGGAAGTGGAACAGGTTAAAGGGTCAAAGGTCGAGGTCACTGTTACTGTAAGTGTGAAAATGGTTTCTGCTCAATAACTTCAGTTTGGTCAAGCATATATTATTGTAACTCCAACAATGCATCTTTAGGTTAGCATTGCATTTCAGGTCTTATTGACAAAGGTAAATATCCCTGTTACTATATTTAGTTTTTCCTCTTGAACTTTTTTGTTTGGGTACTTGTGTTTTGTGTTTCTTTTAATTGTGCTGGGGTCTGCATAGTAAAAAAAAGCTGAAGTGCTATGTTTTCACATATTCATTTCACTTGAATTTCCTCAGATGTCATTTTGAAACTAAAAACTGCATATTATTATTATTTTACCTTTCTAGATAGATAATCGGTCCTGTGTAAAATATGAGATTTAACGGTCACAAATTTGTATAGATCAGTCAGTCAAAATCGAGGAAATTTACAAAGTGCATTATAAATAAGACAAAATATTTCTCCACTGCTGCATCATCGAATGAGACAAGAAATTAACAAGCGATCTCGATATGAAAGAAAACAGAAGTTGTGAATTTTCATCAAGAAATTCTTCTTTCAGAAGAAATGTCTAACAATAAAAAAAAATATATATATATAAAAAAACAGATATAAACTATGACTTACAAGCAACATAATTACAGTTACTAACATTTTCCTACCTTCCCTGTTTCAGTTGTCATTAAGAAAAAAGTTGATTGCCACCTCCTGTTGGCATGTTTCAATTATCCTTGAATAATTAAGTTATGCACCATTGCCACCTCCTCTTGGCATGTTTCAATTATCTTTGAATAATGAAGTTATGCACCATTGCCACCTCCTCTTGGCATGTTTCAATTATCCTTGAATAATTAAGTTATGCACCATTGCCACCTCCTCTTGGCATGTTTCAATTATCCTTATTAATTAAGTTATGCACCATTGCCACCTCCTCTTGGCATGTTTCAATTATCCTTGAATAATTAAGTTATTCACCATTGCCACCTCCTCTTGGCATGTTTCAATTATCCTTGAATAATTAAGTTATGCACCATTGCCACCTCCTCTTGGCATGTTTCAATTATCCTTGAATAATGAAGTTATGCACCATTGCCACCTCCTCTTGGCATGTTTCAATTATCCTTGAATAATGAAGTTATGCACCATTGCCACCTCCTCTTGGCACGTTTCAATTATCCTTGAATAATTAAGTTATGCACCATTTCATGATATCCAGTTTATTAAATGTTAGAACACAATCATGTCTGCTTATGAATCAGATATCAGAACACTTGACCGCCATGTAACGGAAATGTAACAAGACAATTAATATCCAAAATTCTTAGCCACACCAAGGAATAATAGGAAATATCAATGAAACATATCTTCCAACTGCAAGTCTGTGAATATGGTAAAAATATATTTAACAATCTGAAGACTTCAAGAGTATCTATAAACAATAATAAATTGGTATTTACAAGAATGATAAAGATTCCCAGTGTGTCTTTTCACAAAATAAATTTGAATGTCAAGTAGGTTTTATGTTCACACATATACCGTAGTAACTACTTGCGTAAAACTTAATATATCTTGAACCCTATAGCCTTTAACCCTTAACCCCCTATATTCATGTATATATTATAATGGACTGTTTTTTCTTTGAATTAAGACCATTCCATTATATAGCTAATGTTGGATATTGATAATGGCAGATGTCTATCATTGTCCTTAAATTCTGTTCTGGTCCTTCGTTTACACATTTATTTATCCTTTACTTTTGTTCTGATGCATTTTTTGCACATTTATCTATCTTTTGCTTTGTTCTCATCCTTTCTTTGCACATTTATTTATCATTTCCTTTGTTCTCATCCTTTGTTTGCACATTTATTTATCATTTCCTTTGTTCTCATCCTTTGCGCATTTATTTATCATTTCCTTTGTTCTCATCCTTTGTTTGCACATTTATTTATCATTTCCTTTGTTCTCATCCTTTGCACATTTATGTATCCTTTCCTTTTGATTGCACAGTTATTCATTCTTTACTTTCGTTTTGATACCTTTATATCATTTACTTTTGTACTGATCTTTGCACATTTATTTATCATTTACTTTGTACTGATTCTTTCTATAAACCTGTATTTATCTTTCTATACCCCTGAATGGTGGCATATAGTAGTTGCGCTATCATGGAGTCATGTAAGTCATGTAAGTCGTGTCCGGTCTATAACTTTGTCATCTGTCGAGGGATTTTTATATAACCTGGCAGAAACGTGTCATGCGTAAAACCCATGTCCGTAGCTTCAAGGTAAAGGTCACCCTTAGAGGTCAGAAGATGCTTTATGACCCTGTATTTGAATGAAGTCATATTAGTTGTGTCCGGTGTACAACTTTGTCATTGGTTGAGGGATTTTCATATAACCTGGCAAAAATGTTCACCTGTGTGCATAAACATATCATTCGTATACTCACAAACCACTTCGCATTTGTCATTTGGGCATTTGTCACTTGCAGTGACATTTCTTGTATCTTTTATTTTTGTTCTGATCCATTGTTTATACATTTATTTATATGTTATCCTTTACTAGTGTTCTGATCCTTTGTATACACGTATGTATTTATGATTTACTTTTGTTCTGATCCTATGTATACACGTATGTATTTATGATTTACTTTTGTTCTGATCCTATGTATACACGTATGTATTTATGATTTACTTTTGTTCTGTATGTATACACGTATGTATTTATGATTTACTTTTGTTCTGATCCTATGTATACACGTATGTATTTATGATTTACTGTTGTTCTGATCCTATGTATACACATTTAATTTTCCTTTACTTTTGTTCTTTGTATAAACATGTATTTATTCTATACTTTTGTTCTGATCCTATGTATAAAAAACTAAATATCTATGAATTGTTATATTTATTGAACTGTTTTAAACTGACTAAACTACCTGCAGGGAGACTCGGACACCAGCAATGATTCCGACAATGTCACCATTCCTGACCAGGACACCGAGCAGTCCAGACTGGCCGCTATACAGGGGGAGATTTGTATGTTCACAACAAAGGCCCGCTGGCAGATATCGGCAGCAGTGACCACCCAGCACCTGCAGAGTGTCATCTCGGTGGCCAACACCCTCATGAGCATGAACCACGCCACGTTCATGTACGCCAGACCTGCCTCCAGACGTAAAAGGTAATAACTAGCACATTCATTTGCCCCTTGTTAAGAGGAACGAGCTAATGTTACAACAAAATTGCTGTATTATTTTATGTAGGTTACTAATGTCGAACAGGGTTCACAGTCAACAAACCATATTGTTTTTAATTATTTATTTCCGAGTTCTCTTGTTACATACAAGAAAGCCTGTAACATAAGAAATATACAACCGGTACAATAATATGCAAAACTACTAGAATCGACATTTTGACAATCCAACGATAGACAATAATACACAGAGAAATACATTAAAATAATTACAATATCACAGATCACTTACCAGAATTCACAATAAATCTCTTAATAGCAATAGTCTGCTGGAAGTGACAGAATAGTTCTGTTACCAAAGGTTGACTTTACAGTCACCTAATACTTCTATACCTAGACTACTATATCTAAGGCTACATATAAGAGTTGCCTGTTGTTGTCAACTGTCAAGGAGAGAATGCCAGAGAGTAAGATTATAAGCAGAAAAGAGGTATCAATTAGTCCGAGTTCTTCATGCAAATTAGTTAGCATAACTCACCAATAACTCACTCACTCACTACACACACAATAATATACAGATATACCAGAGTTCTGCATGTAGCGCAACATGTCAAGCTATAAATAGAATGGAATTGCTTTAATTAAAAAGGAGAAGTATATTTATCCACTACACAACACTGGTCCCAGGTAGCTGCACAGGAATAGTATTCTGTAAACAAAACATTACAGATGCAACATCGGGCGACAATAGCATGTAAACAAGGCAATGTTTACATGTTAAATAATAATCAACGTGCTGATAACTGTTTTAGAAGTTTAACATAATTGATAAAATAGTTGAAAGTATTTCGGATCCCAGGTGTTATATAGGAAAGTCTTTTAAAAATATCTCTGAAACCACATGGCATAATGTTATCTAATAATGCATGTAGCATAAGCTTGTGGTCCTATCAATTTGTTCAAATGGTGACCCAGGGGATCAAATTTGAGTCCGCCCCAGTGGGGTTACAATTTACATGGAAGTTATTAAAGGGAATCTTTCAAAGATCGTCTTCTCTGAAACTACATGAGCCAGAGTTCTAATATTTTTCATACCTGTAGCATCAGTTTATGTTTCTCTATGGTGACCTTGGGGTTAAAGTTGGTGCTGCCCTTGGGGATCAGTTTAAAATAAGAGTTATATATAGGAAAATCTTTAAAAAAAATATCTCTGAAACAACAAGCCATAGATTTGCATATATTGCATGTAGCATAGGCTTATAGTCCTCATCCAAGTTTGTTCAAATGACTAAGCAGAAATAATCAAGTCCTTGTTTCATCCATTTTCAGTAGGAGATCATTCCAGGGTGTTCAGGGTATTATAGCGAGTTTGGGACTTCCCAGCTCAACAGTGAGTGGGGATGACTCGTCAGGTTTATTCAAGTCCTGAGTTTTATCAGTTTTCAATAGGAGATCATTCCCGGGTGTTCTGGGTACGCTAGTGAGTGTGGGAGGTGCCAGCTCCACAGGAAGTGCGGATGACTCGTCGGGTTTATTCAAGTCCTGAGTTTTATCAGTTTTCAGTAGGAGATCATTCCAGGGTGTTCTGGGTACGCTAGTGAGTGTGGGAGGTACCAGCTCCACAGGAAGTGGGGATGACTCGTCGGGTTTATTCAAGTCCTGTGTTTTATCAGTTTTCAGTAGGATGTCATTTCAGTGTATACAGAATATGCTGGTGAGTGAGGGAGTTTCCAGCTCAACAGGGAGTGGGGATGACTTGTCAGGTTTATTCAAGTCCTGAGTTTTATCAGTTATCAGTAGGAGATCATTCCAGGGTGTTCTGGGTATTATAGCGAGTATGGGACTTCCCAGCTCAACAGTGAGTGGGGATGACTCGTCAGGTTTATTCAAGTCCTGAGTTTTATCAGTTTTCAGTAGGAGATCATTCCCGGGTGTTCTGGGTACGCTAGTGAGTGTGGGAGGTACCAGCTCCACAGGAAGTGGGGATGACTCGTCGGGTTTATTCAAGTCCTGAGTTTTATCAGTTTTCAGTAGGAGATCATTCCAGGGTGTTCTGGGTACGCTAGTGAGTGTGGGAGGTACCAGCTCCACAGGAAGTGGGGATGACTCGTCGGGTTTATTCAAGTCCTGTGTTTTATCAGTTTTCAGTAGGATGTCATTTCAGTGTATACAGAATATGCTAGTGAGTGAGGGAGTTTCCAGCTCAACAGGGAGTGGGGATGACTCGGCAGGTTTATTCAAATCCAGTGGTTTATCAGTTTTCAGTAGAAGATCATTCCAGGGTGTTCTGGGTATTATAGCGAGTATGGGACTTCCCAGCTCAACAGTGAGTGGGGATGACTCGTCAGGTTTATTCAAGTCCTGAGTTTTATCAGTTTTCAGTAGGAGATCATTCCCGGGTGTTCTGGGTACGCTAGTGAGTGTGGGAGGTACCAGCTCCACAGGAAGTGGGGATGACTCGTCGGGTTTATTCAAGTCCTGAGTTTTATCAGTTTTCAGTAGGAGATCATTCCAGGGTGTTCTGGGTACGCTAGTGAGTGTGGGAGGTACCAGCTCCACAGGAAGTGGGGATGACTCGTCGGGTTTATTCAAGTCCTGTGTTTTATCAGTTTTCAGTAGGATGTCATTTCAGTGTATACAGAATATGCTAGTGAGTGAGGGAGTTTCCAGCTCAACAGGGAGTGGGGATGACTCGGCAGGTTTATTCAAATCCAGTGGTTTATCAGTTTTCAGTAGAAGATCATTCCAGGGTGTACAGAATATGCTTGTGACGGAGATGCCATCTCCAGTGGGAGTTGGGATGAATCAGCATAAATAATCAGGTCTTGTGCTGTATCCATTTTCAGCAGTAGGAGGTCGCTCCAGGGTGTTCCAGGTATGCTTGTGAGTGAGGGAGATGCCAGCTCCACGGGGAGTGAGGATGACTCGGCAGATACCGTGATGTTACATCAGTCGCAGATCAAACAGGGCTGGAGTCTCCTAGCTGCACTACATTGCGTATTACTACCAGAGTTAGTCGGTTCTGCAAATTACTTTTCACCACAACTTGAAATGTTGGCTCGGAGATGGCAGGACAGATGCCTCGAGGTATTTCATGTTGTTAAGTTCTACCAATCAAAGATAATCAGAGTAATGTGAAGGCTCGTTGCCTAGTTGGTCCTCATTAAAAGAAAACCTAAGATGGCTGCCAAAAATGTTGCAATCGCTATTTCTCCAAAGCCTTTTTCAGATCTTCATCAAACTTGACAGGAACATTTCTCATGATGTTTAGTAGGTTCTAACTAAAACACAACTTATGAAATCTAAAGATGGGCACAAAATGTTAAAAATAGAAATAAATAAATGTTAAAAATAGACTAAACAATATCATTTATGATCACTTCTTCTTTAGGTGCTTAACGTCTCTGACTTGAAATCACTTACCCCTCACCGCTGTTGGTTCGATCCCTCAGGGGCCTAGGAATCTTTATGTGAGGAAGCTATCCAGCTGGCTTGCGGAACGTCGGTGGTTCTAACCAGGTGCCCGCCCGTGCACGAAAATTGCCCGGAGGGGCACCTGGGGTCTTCCTCCACCAATGGAAGCTGGAAAGTCGCCATATGACCTTAGCTGTTGGTGCGACTATAAAATCCAATTCAATCAATCAATCTTTAGGTGCTGAAACCGGATCTTTATTAAATAAAGTGGACATTATTGTTCATGTTTTACACTTACCTTTTTGAAGCACATATTTCTTGAAATATTGGTGGTTGTATCCCCTTATTTGACATGGGCTTACTCACAATTTAAATGGCACCCTTGAAGTTATGATCTCCTTGAAATTACGATGCTCAATGATAAAGAAATGATTAAAATTGATTAATCGCACAAAGATACTAAAATGTTTTTTAATTGCACTAGATGTGATAACAGATTTTGGGTGTAATATTTACAGATCAGAGAAGCTGCCCAAGCCCTCTTGCTTGCAGAGCTGCGGAGACTGGCAGCAGACGGTCGCAAGAATGTGATAGATGAGTGGTCGCCATACCTTCCTACATACGTGGATCCACAACTGAGTCTCCTGTCTACAGACAGTCAGGCCTCACTTGGGGATGATGAGGATGACGAGGAACATGAACACGTTCTAGCTGGTAGGTAGTAGGGGACAGTCATTTCCAGCTAGGGTCAGGAGGGAATACTTGCTTCTGGCTAGGCATTACGTGGTCCGAGTATTAACTTTCATACCCCATCCAACCACTTCTCCAAGAAGCGAAAATGGGGTTGGCTGTGGTATGAAATAAAAGCTTAATTTTGGCTTAAAAAGTTTGGATATTGTAAAATTAAAGCATTTAATGAAGTAATTTTAAACTGCTTACTGCATTTTTTCAGAAAAAAATATTTTTAAACAGGTTTTATTGTCGTATTATCTGTCGTAAAATCCTGCTAATACAAGCATTCCCATCGTTTAATGGAATTAAGGCGCGACCACGTAATGTTTCAGGAGGGAATAGTCACTTTCAGCAAAAGGTCAGGAAGGAATAGTTGCTTCCAGCTAGAGGGAAGGAGAGCTAATTTTTATACGCCCATTTAGAGGGACGTATTATGTTGTGGTATTGTCCGTCCGTCCCTCTGTCCATTAACTTTTACCTGACAGCTGATCGTAGCTAATAACTTCCAAAGTATAAGGTCTACAACAATGAAACTTTGTAAACATCTTCAGCATGTGCCATCAAATACATCTGATAAATCCCGTAACTCTCTGATTGATATTTTTTTTAATTATTTCATTTTGAAAAAGTTTAACATGGAACTTTACATTGCCAATGAAAGTTGTATATGCCCTGCTAGGCAGTGCTCTTGTTAATGGTTCTCAATATTTTCCATGCCATGTTATGAAAAAGGTCTTTAAACCACTCCTAATAAACAGAATACAATTTGATGCAAAACAACGGTAAATTTTTAAGCCAATGAAGAAGAAAAACGTATATACTAGTATACGATAATATATAATAAAAATATATCCTTCAGGTGATTCCCTTATGCACAAACCATCAAGGTCATTTGAAAGTCGCCGTAAGCAAGCCACTGCCATTGTGATGCTGGCCGTGATAGGGGCGGAGTTTGGGCATGAAGTCCTTCCCAGGAGGGGCGTAGAGGAATCAACAAAGAAAACCAAAAGGGGTCCAGAAGGGTTTACAGTGTCCAACTACTCCTTGGCTCGACATACAAGTAAGTGAGCTTTTGATGAAGGTAAGATGAGGATATAATAAAAGAAAAAATAACTATGAAAAATATTGAATCCAATATTAAAGTACCCGTAGAGCTTAACTGGGTTTCAACTTAGGGATATACTTTCTTTTTAACAAGTTGATGCCCTGAACCATTTTCAAAATTATTTTAATGTTTCATTGATGTATCATAGAAAAAAAAAAAAAGTGAAATTGCTTATTTGTCACTGTTTACCTATGATGTTTGTTTTGAAATGTTGAAACTAGCTTCTCAAATTTGCGACCATTAAACACACGATTTACCGTCTGAAAAGCACGTTCTTTGCATAACATTGTAACAAACGACTTCATCGCATGGCTTCAACAAAATGCTCGTACCGATGAATTTTAGTTTTCATAGAAAACAGAAGTGTGTAATATAAGTTTTTGCATTATATTTCTGGCATTTAAATAGAAAATTATGATAACCGTACTTAGATTTTCAATCTGGGGCGGTATGTGGTTGGTTTTAAGGTCTGAAATTACGGAATGCTCAGGCCATCACCATAAAACAAAATTTTCAGACCAGTCACATGCCGTCCCAGATTGATAATCTAAGCATGGTAAATTACGTATTTTGCATGTTTATTGTTTAATCACCCGACCTGTTGCAGGTAAAGCTCTGACATTCCTGCTGCAGCAGCCTCCATCTAAGAAGCTCCCAGCCCACACACCCATCAGACGTGCTGCCATCGACCTGATAGGCAGAGGATTCACGGTATGGGAGCCCTATTTGGATGTGTCGGCTGTGTTGCTAGGGTTACTAGAGCTGTGTGTTGGAGCAGATAGGTTGATACCAAGGTCAGTGGTTTGTTAATGTAACAACTGAAAATGTTGTTAATATCAGACGAGGTGGTTCAGAGAGACCCCACCCCCACTCTTTGGTAGATCATAAGAATAATATATAATATAATTTGAGGATTCTTTTTTGCAGAGTTATGCCTGTCTGTAATTTTAATACCAGGATCTTGTACTATATTTACTATCCAAAATGCAGAGTTATGCCTGTCTGTAATTTTAATACCAGGATCTTGTACTATATTTACTATCCAAAATGCAGAGTTATGCCTGTCTGTAATTTTAATACCAAGATCTTGTACTATATTTACTATCCAAAATGCAGAGTTATGCCTGTCTGTAATTTTAATACCAAGATCTTGTACTATTATTACTATCCAAAATGCAGAGTTATGCCTGTCTGCAATTTTAATACCAATATCTTGTACTATATTTACTATCCAAAATGCAGAGTTATGGCTGTCTGTAATTTTAATACCAAGATCTTGTACTATATTTACTATCCAAAATGTAGAGTTACGCCTGTCTGTAATTTTAATACCAAGATAGTATGCAGAGTTATGCCTGTCTGTAATTTTAATACCAATATCTTGTACTATATTTACTATCCAAAATGCAGAGTTATGCCTGTCTGTAATTTTAATACCAAGATCTTGTTCTATATTTACTATCCAAAATGCAGAGTTATGCCTGTCTGTAATATTGATACCAAGATAGTATGCAGAGTTATGCCTGTCTGTAATGATCTTGTTCTATATTTACTATCCAAAATTCAGAGTTATGCCTGTCTCTAATTTTAATACCAAGATCTTGTATTATATTTACTATCCAAAATGCAGAGTTATGCCTGTCTCTAGTTTTAATACCAAGATCTTGCACTATATTTACTATCCAAAGTGCAGATCAGACATGCTGTTCCATTGACACATGTTCTTATTTAAGAGCAGGCATGGCCCAGTGGATAGTGCAGTATACTCTGATTCTGGAGGTCACGGGCAGGCATGGCCCAGTGGATAGTGCAGTATACTCTGATTCTGGAGGTCACGGGCAGGCATGGCCCAGTGGATAGTGTGGTATAATGGAGGTCACGGGCAGGCATGGCCCAGTGGATAGTGCAGTATACTGGAGGTCACAGGCAGGCATGGCCCAGTGGATAGTGCGGTATACTGGAGGTCACAGGCAGGCATGGCCCAGTGGATAGTGCGGTATACTGGAGGTCACAGTCAGGCATGGCCCAGTGGATAGTGTGGTATACTGGAGGTCACAGGCAGGCATGGCCCAGTGGATAGTGTGGTAAACTGGAGGTCACAGGCAGGCATGGCCCAGTGGATAGTGCGGTATACTCTCATTCTGGAGGTCACGGGCAGGCATGGCCCAGTGGATAGTGGCATGGCCCAGTGGATAGTGGCATGGCCTAGTGGATAGTGCGGTATACTGGAGATCACGGGCAGGCATGGCCTAGTGGATAGTGCGGTATACTGGAGGTCATGGACAGGCATGGCCCAGTGGATAGTGTGGTTTACTGGAGGTCACAGGCAGGCATGGCCCAGTGGATAGTGCGGTATACTGGAGGTCACGGGCAAGCTTGGCCTAGTGGATAGTATGGTAGACTGGAGGTCACAGGCAGGCATGGCCCAGTGGATAGTGCGGTATACTCTGAGTCTGGAGGTCATGGGCAGGCATGGCCCAGTGGATAGTGCGGTATACTGGAGGTCACAGGCAAGCATTGCCCAGTGGATAGTGTGGTATACTGGAGGTCACAGGCAGGCATGACCCAGTGGATAGTGTGGTATACTCGAGGTCACGGGCAGGCATGGTCCAGTGGATAGTGCGGTATACTGGAGGTCACAGGCAGGCATGGCCCAGTGGATAGTGCGGTATACTCTGAGTCTGGAGGTCACAAGCAGGCATGGCCCAGTGGATAGTGTGGTATATTGGAGGTCACAACAGGCAGGTATGGCCCAGTGGATAGTGCGGTATACTGGAGATCATGGGCAGGCAGGTATGGCCCAGTGGATAGTGCGGTATACTGGAGGTCATGGGCAGGCCTGGTGGCATGACCCAGTGGATAGTAACATGGCCCAGTGGATAGCGGCATGTCCCAGTGGATAGTGGCATGTCCCAGCGGATAGTGGCATGGCCTATGGATAGTGCGGTATACTGGAGGTCACGGGTTTGAGTCTCATGGTTTTTATGCGATCACTTTTCGTCCGTCGTCCGTCCGTCCGTCTGTCCGTCTGTCTGTTAGCAATTTTATAAAATCGACATCTCCTCTGAAACCGCTTGAAGGATTTTAATGAAACTTCTTCATCACAATGTTACTTGGGAGGGCCCCTCGCAGTTTTTCGTGGCTGCCAGTCATCCAAGATGACCGCCATGGCTAAAACTAGGTCAAATTTAAGGAAATTTCAAACGACATCTCCTCCGAAACCACTTATTCCATTCTACTGAAATATCATATACATGTTCCTTGGGTTGGCCTCTATCTATCAAGTTTGTGTTTTTCGTTATCGTCGAATAATCAAATCGGCCGCCACGGCGACTCAAAGTTTACATAGAGTTATATAGGAAAAGGTTAAAAATGACATCTTCTCTGAAACCGCTTGAAAGTCCCTCTCAGATTTGTGTTTTTCGCGGCCGCCAGTCATCCAAGATGGCCACCATGGCTAAAGCTAGGTCAACTTTAAGGAAATTTCAAACGACATCTCCTCCGAAACCACTTATTCCGTTCTACTGATATATCATTTACATGTTCCTTGGGCTGGCTTCTATCAAGTTTGTGTTTTTCGTTATCGTCGAATAATCAAAATGCCGCCACGGCAACTCAAAGTTTACATAGAGTTATATAGGAAAAGGTTAAAAATGACATCTTCTCTGAAACCGCTTGAAGGATTTTGATGGAACTTAATCACAATGATATTTGGGAAAGTCTCTCTCAGATTTATGTTTTTCGCGGCCACCAGTCATCCAAGATGGCCGCCATGGCTAAAACTGGGTCAAATTTAAGGAAATTTCAAACGATATCTCCTCCGAAACCACTTATTCCATTCTTGTGAAATATCATATACATGTTCCTTGGGTTGGCCTCTATCAAGTTTGTGTTTTTCGTTTTCGTCTAATACTCAAAATGGCCACCACGGCGACCCAAAGTTAACATAAGAGTTATATAGGAAAAGGTTAAAAATTACATCTTCTTTAAAACCGCCTGAAAGATTTTGATGAAACTTAAGCACAATGATATTTGGGATAGTCCCTCTCAGATTTTTGTTTTTAGCGGCCGCCAGTCATCCAAGATGGCCGCCATAGCTAAAACTAGGTCAAATTTAAGTAAATTTCAAATGACCTCCTCCGAAACCACTTATTTCATTCTTGTGAAATATCATATACATGTTCCTTGGCTTAGACTCTATCAAGTTTGTGTTTTTCGTTAACGTCAAATAATCAAAATGGCTGCCACGGCGACCCAAAATTTACATAGAGTTATATAGGAAAAGGTTAAAAATTACGTCTTCTCTGAAACAGCCTGAAAGATTTTGATCAAACTTAAGCTCAATAATATTTGGGATAGTCCCTCTCAGATTTATGTTTTTTTCGCGGCTGCCAGTCATCCAAGATGGCCGCCATGGCTAAAACTAGGTCAAATTTAAGTAAATTTCAAACGACAATTCCTCATTCCATTCTACTGAAATATCATATACATGTTCCTTGGGTTGGCCTCTATTAAGTTTGTGTTTTTCGTTATCGTCGAGTAATCAGAATGACCGCCACGGCGACTCAAAATGTACATAGAGTGAAAAGGTTAAAAATGAAGGATTTTGATGAAACTTAAGCACAATGATATTTGGGATTTTCCCTCTCAGATTTATATTTTTCACGGCCGCCAGTCATCCAAGATGGCCGCCATGGCTAAAACTAGGTCAAATTTAAGGAAATTTCAAACGACATCTCCTAAACAACTTATTCCATTCTTGTGAAATATCATATACATGTTCATTGGATTAGCCTCTATCAAGTTTGTGTTTTTCATTATCGTCAAATAATCAAAATTATTCAAAATGGCCACCACGATAACCCAAAGTTTACATAGAGTTATATATAGGAAACATTTTTCTTGGGTTGGCCTCTTCCATGTTTATGTTTTTGAATCACATCATACAAGTAGAGCGTCTACAGGCCCTCTTGGGCCTCTTGTTTGGTGTGTCCTTGCACAAGACACTTCATTTAACGCCTCCTCCATGGGGTGTATCATGTTAAAGAATCATAGAAATCTATTTGAAAGTAAAAGTAAGGCACAGTTCCCAGATTAATCTTTATTCTTTACCCCTCTCCGAGATGGCCCTAAATAAAACAATGTGTTGATAAGCATTTTAACGACAATGCAGGTTAATATATCATATTATCCATATGATTTTTGCTTATTTCAGTGTAACTTTTGGTCTACCATTGAGCCCTGCTGCAGACGCCTGCAGGACAGCTAGACACGCCCTGTCTCTTATAGCAACAGCACGACCACCAACTTTCATCATCACCATTGCAAAAGAGGTTGCAAGGTACAGTGATTTTGCAAATTTGTATAAATATTTAGTTAGCAATGCTGTGTAGAAGGTGTTGAGCTGGCTATGGCTCTGTAGAGCTGGGAGCCAATCACCAACAGGGAGTGATTGATCACCACTGCAGCCCCGCCAAACTAGTGTCTCGGTTGTAAAATTGACAAAATTCTCGATAATGTAAGCATACCTGAACAAGGATGTTGATGTAATGCTGTAGAGACTGACTTGACAAACGTTCCTATAAAAACTAGAACGAATATACTGAAAAGTTTTCACCCTGAGGACTGCAAGGTTTTCTCTACAAGGTGTATTAACTTTAATATTCGCCACTCTCTGTATGTATGTGTACCTTTTATAATATTCGCCACTCTCTGTATGTATGTGTACCATTTATAATATTTGCCACTCTCTGTATGTGTGTGTACCTTTTATAATATTCGCCACTCTCTGTATGTATGTGTACCTTTTATATAGGAAGATCAGTTTTAAGTGCATATGATTGTTTTATATATAAAGGTACAATGCTATGACCCAGAATGCCCAGTCACAACATCACAATGCTCCAAACAACTCAGTATTGGTACGGGCCAAGCCAGAAATACTCAGAGTGATAGAACTACTGGTGGAAAAAATGCCCTCAGATGTGGCAGACCAACTTGTAGAGGTTTGTATGTTTGATTTTTGCTCATTTTGGCATTAAAGTAGCCAGTCACCAGAAAAAAATCATTTTTAATATTTCTAATAATTCCCTGGCAAAATATTCCTGATAATTCACTGGCAGAATATTCTTGATAATTCACTGGCAGAATAGTCTTAATACTTTGATAATCCGGATGCTTTTTGTAGAATTTTATATTTCCCATAAAGTTTCCTCAATATATCCACCATCTTTTGAAGCAGTAGTGGGTGGTAGAAAGTGTTTACTTCCACACAGATGACAAGACAGAATCAACTGTCAAAAGATGTCAAATAGGACAATGTTTCAGCACAAATGTTATACTTATTTCTGCTATACAAAGTCATGTTCAATTAAATAAAAACTAGTGTTGAAATTAAATAAACTAAATTGCCAAATTTCACTACAAAACTTTCTTCCAAACTTTAAGTGTTGAGGTCATAAAGTAATGCATCTTTATTTCTATCCCAATATTACCTAACACATTGTGGTGTGGACATGTCATACCAATATTATGTCAAAACATATTACGAAGTCCACACATGATTATGTACACATTACAGGCAATGGACATCATCATCCACTGTCTAGATGTCAGTCAGCTCAAGGCCAAGGGTCTGCAGGAACTCTTCCCAGCTATCTGCAGGTATGCACAAAATGTATATATATTCCTATTTGGCAACCAGTATTTTAGCTCGCTTAATAAAACCTACGAATTCTTGAACTTGTTAAGAATGTTCAGTGGCAATATTTCCATTTTTAGCTCTACTGGCCAAGGGCCAGCAGAGCTTATGGGATGGTGTGTTGTCCGTCTTCCGTCGTCCGTCGTCCGTCCGTCGTCCGTC
Source organism: Cyrtodaria siliqua (assembly GCA_037043455.1). NCBI lineage: Eukaryota > Metazoa > Mollusca > Bivalvia > Adapedonta > Hiatellidae > Cyrtodaria > Cyrtodaria siliqua. The sequence goes on from JAWPHD010008801.1 coordinate 71,602, forward strand.
CGTTAACTTTTGCTTGTGTACACTCTAGAGGCCACATTTCTGATGCAATCATCATGAAACTTTGTCAGAATGTTTGTCTCAATGAAATCTCGGTCAAGTTCGAAAATGGGTCATGTGGGGTCAAAAACTAGGTCACTAGGTCAAATACTTGAAAAACCTTGTGTACACTCTAGAAGCCGTATTTCTGACCCAATCTTCATGAAACTTTGTCAAAATGTTTGTCTTAATTATATCTTGGTCAAGTTCAAAAATGGGTCACATGGTGTTAAAAACTAGGTCACTAGGTCAAACTTTGGAAAAACCGTGTGTACACTCTAGAGGCCATATTTTTGACCTGATCTTGATGAAACTTTGTCAGAATGTTTGTCTTAATGAAATCTCGGTCAAGTTCAAAAATGGGTCATGTGGGGTCAAAAACTAGGTCACTAGGTCAAATACTTGAAAAAACTTGTGTACACTCTAGAGGTCATATTTGTTACCCAATCTTGATGAAACTTTGTCAAATTGTTTATCTTAATTATATCTTGATCAAGTTCGAAAATGGGTCACATGAAGTTAAAAACTAGGTCACTAGGTCAAATATTGGAAAAACCTTGTGTACACTCTAGAGGCCATATTTTTGACCCGAGCTTGATGCAACTTTGTCAGAATGTTTATCTTAATTGTTTGTCTCAATGAAATCTCGGTCAAGTTCGAAAATGGGTCATGTGGGGTCAAAAACTAGGTCACTAGGTCAAATATTGGAAAAACCTTGTGTACACTCTAGAGGCCATATTTTTGACCCGAGCTTAATGCAACTTTGTCAGAATGTTTGTCTTAATTATATCTTGGTCAAGTTTGAAAATGGGTCACATGGGGTTAAAAACTAGGTCACTAGGTCAAATACTTGAAAAACCTTGTGTACACTCTAGAAGCCGTATTTCTGACCCAATCTTAATGAAACTTTGTCAAAATGTTTGTCTTAATTATATCTTGGTCAAGTTCAAAAATGGGTCACATGGTGTTAAACACTAGGTCACTAGGTCAAACTTTGGAAAAACCGTGTGTACACTCTAGAGGCCATATTTTTGACCCGATCTTGATGAAACTTTGTCAGAATGTTTGTCTCAATGAAATCTCGGTCAAGTTCAAAAATGGGTCATGTGGGGTCAAAAACTAGGTCACTAGGTCAAATACTTGAAAAAACTTGTGTACACTCTAGAGGTCATATTTGTTACCCAATCTTGATGAAAGTTCGGAAATGGGTCACATGAAGTTAAAAACTAGGTCACTAGGTCAAATATTGGAAAAATCTTGTGTACACTCTAGAGGCCATATTTTTGACCCGAGCTTGATGCAACTTTGTCAGAATGTTTGTCTTAATTATATCTTGGTCAAGTTTGAAAATGGGTCACATGGGGTTAAAAACTAGGTCACTAGGTCAAATACTTGAAAAACCTTGTGTACACTCTAGAAGCCGTATTTCTGACCCAATCTTAATGAAACTTTGTCAAAATGTTTGTCTTAATTATATCTTGGTCAAGTTCAAAAATGGGTCACATGGTGTTAAACACTAGGTCACTAGGTCAAACTTTGGAAAAACCGTGTGTACACTCTAGAGGCCATATTTTTGACCCGATCTTGATGAAACCTTGTCGAAATGTTGTTTTAATTATATTTTGGTCAAGTTCGAAAATGGGTCCCATGGGGTCAAAAACTAGGTCACTAGGTCAAATACTTGAAAAACCTTGTGTACACTCTAGACACCATGTAGTACGACTCGATTCATCAATGGTATAACAGCCAGTAGAGCGTTCACAGGCCCTCTTGGGCCTCTTGTCTTTTATTCTCTTTCTGTTGCTATAAACTTGTGTCCCAGTATGTTTTTCATTAAAATGTTGTTTGGTAAACAGGGCCTCAGGGAAGGTAAGTAGTTTTACAAACTGGGTCACCCTCTTACAATAGTCTTCATTTTGATAACTTTAAGTATTCTTAAGCATCCTTGTGGGCAAACATATTTTTAAATCGCAAAAAAAATGTTCAAATTTATGTACATGACTGGTCCCACACACAACTGATCAGTTGAATGTGTGACAGGAGGGTAAAAGAGAGAAATGCCAGAGATGGAATGAATGAATGAATGAATGGTGTTTTATGGCATGTCAACACATAAATAGGTCAGCGCAAAGCCAGTGATGGTGTCGAATTAAATGAGTTTAATGATGACATGAGTCTAGGGTGTCTTGACAATGTTCCAGGTTCAGCATGGTGACCTGCTGCAGTCAGACCAAGAGGATCTGGGTCGGGGCCAAGAACGGTAACCTTGCCTGCTACGAGATGAAGCAACATTCCAAGTGCCAGATAATCCAGGCTCATGCCGGCTTTGTTATTGCTGTCTCCGTGTCACCCGACGGCAAGTTTTTGGCAACCTTCTCCCACGTCGATCAGAAATTGAAATTCTGGCAGGTATGTGAATATAATTATGCTTTGGATTGCACATTTCACGTCATTGATGTCCATGGTAACATGTCAGGTGTCATTGATGTCCATGGTAACATGTCAGGTGTCATTGATGTCATGGTAACATGTCAGATATCATTGATGTCCATGGTAACATGTCATTGGTGTCCATGGTAACATGTCACATCATTGATGTCCATGATAACATGTCCGATGTCATTGATGTCCGTGGTAACATGTCACATGTCATTGATGTCCATGGTAGCATGTCAAATGTCATTGATGGCCATGGTAGCATGCCACATGTCATTGATGTCCATGGTAACATGTCATGTCATTGATGTCCATGGTAACATATCAGATGTCATCGATGTCCATGGTAACAACAAATCATGCAATACATCATATCTTACCATACTTTTCACTGCCTCTAAAACAAGACATTGGAATATTTCAGTGAAACTGGGCAGAAACATTGATTCATTTTGATGCTTTTTAAAGAAATGGCAGTAAGTCCCTTTTTTGTGGAGAAGGGTATTAAGTGACTTTTTTTTGCATATATACACTTGGTACTTTTCTCCACCGATGGGACGATCTAGTACGTTCATTTTGTATGTGTCAGAGATATTCAATGCAAAATTTGTCCCTTCATTCTAAATGTTCATTACTTTGTAACTGTGTTGTATAAATATGGCACTGCAGTGTATCGTGTATCGTACGTGAGATCATACAGAGTGCTTATTTATTAATAGTTTATTAAACAAATTGGAGAAAATTATATGATGCGAGGCTGTGCAGAGCACCATATCAATGTTATACCTGCAGGTTTGATACATTCAATATAAAATAGGCATGAATGCGAGATTCCATTTATCACGTAACTCCAGAAATGCCACATAAGGTATTGGTACTACAATACTATGTATTTTGCAGACTGCGTCATCGTCCCTGTTCGGCATCGGTTCCCAGCAGACAAAGTGTATACGTCAGATAGCCACACAGCCTATACAGTTCACCCCACACACAAACCTCCTCAAGTTGGTACGTCTCGTCTGGACAGACGCCAGGATTATTATCCTGCTCACGGTCGACGGCACGGAGCATAAATATTATGTGTAGATTATGGGAATACACGTATGTGTATGCATAAATATTATGTGTAAATTATGGTAATACACATTTGTGTATTATGTGATACATAAGTGTTATGTGTTGGATATAACGCAAGTTATACTCGTAGGATGTGATACACACATGCAATGTCTACGATTAGACATGAGTGCCAGTTTGTGACAAATAAAACATTTTAAATGACTTAAAAGGGTAAACCTTTATTTGGTGCAATATTAAAACAATCGGAGGAACATTGAATAGTTACAAAGGTGAATGAAAACTGGGACCAGTCAGGAAATTATTGAATAGTCCGAGTTAAAAAATAATATATGGACTCTTTAGTTATCTCCGCCTTCTTGCTTGTATGAATATATGGACAATGGCTGTTGATGTAGAAAGGAGTTATTTCTGATTGTTTTACGAATTTGACATATAAACAGTTAAGAATAATTATATGACTGAAAGACAATGGAAACATCCTCGCATCAGATTAACAACCAAACAGGCCTTTGACTTTTTAAGGAATAGATATTTACTAACGAACGGACCTTTTACCATTTAAAGAACAGTTCTTACTCGTTAAAGAATGGGCCTTTTACTCTTCCAAGAACAGGTCTTACCTTTAAAGAGTTTTACAGAATTGGCCTTCTAGTCCATAAAACAGGCTTTTTAGTCCATAAAGAACGGGCATTTTATCCTATATTGGGCCTTTGCTCTATAAAGAATGGGCCTTTACTGTATAAAGTATAGGTAATTTATTAATGGGCCTTTTACTCAATAAATAACAGCCCTTTTACCCTATAAAGAATGGGCCTTCATAAAGAATGGCCTTTTACTGTACAAAGAATGGGCCAATTATATAAATAACGGGGCTTTTACCCTATAAAGAATGGGCCTTTATAAAGAATGGCCTTTTACACTATAAACAACGGGCATTTTACTCTCTAAGAAATGGGTATTTTACTCTTTTAAAGAATGGACCTTTTAATCTATAAAGATAGCATCTTCTACACTACAAGGCCCTTTACTCTATAAAGAATGGGCCATGGTCCTTTAAATATGTAAGAAAGCATCAATTACACTACAAGGAAGGGCCTTTAACTCTACAAAGAATGGGCCATTTACTCTTTAAGGTGGCCTATAACTCTTTAAGGTGGCCTATAACTCTTTAAGAAACGGGCCTTTACTCTTTAAATAATTATAACTATATTAATCAAGACTAGGACTATATAATGTGAGGATATTATATAACTGATTAATCTGTAGTATAGAGATATAGAATAGGGGTGTACATGTATGTTGTAATATACCTACACACATCTGACTGTGGTCTGTAGGCTCCAGATATAAATATGTCTGCACGAGACAGCTGTGATCGAGTACAAGATTGCAGCACGAGACAGCTGTGAGTGGGTACATGAGTGCAGCACGAGACAGAAGTGAGTACGTGAGTGCAGCACGAGACAGCTGTGAGTGAGAGTTGTACTCAGGCTTACAGTTCCTACACCACGAGATAGTAAATCAAGTTTTAACGAGACACCTGTTAACGAGGTGAAGCCAAACAATCCAATTTTGTGTTATAATTCCATGTTTTTTAATTGTTATGAATGAATTGTGATATGTGTTATAAATAAAAATATGTCGGAGATATTTAATAAATTATTGTGTTAATCATGAAGCAATGGTGGTTTTGTTTATATTTGCATTGTTTCGAGAGTAAGCAATGTCTTAAACGAGGTATTTGATCGTACAGATACATTGTGTGTTTGCAGCAAAGTAAAAAGGGTACAATCGTCCTACTCTTTATCAAGTCACTGAGTTTCGTCGGTGTGTTCTTGGGCAAGACATTCTCCCTTGTCCTCAGTGTCAGACTCCCCGTCTGACACTGAGGAGCCGGGCGGTCCGGTGTAGTGAAGTCTATTCTCCGAGCACATTAAAGAACCATAAGAAACTATTTGTTAGTAAGAGTACAGCATATTCCTAAGTATCTATCCCCTCTCTCTGGGACAGCTCTAATTAACCAATAATGTGTTGATAAGCCACTAAACAACATTGAAATCAGTTCATTTATTTATTCTACAAGTTTTTCCAGCAGTTTCCAGGATTTATAGTACACCGAACATACAACTCGATCATACAATCATGCCATAAACAGCTCTTGCACTGGCTTATTTTTTCTTTGCGCAACTACTTTCGCTAAATGAAAAAAATTGAACCAAATTGATAACATTGGAGCCAAATATTGTCTTACTGGCACAAACTCGTTTCGTGAAGTTTAAGTTCACATGGTTTTTGACTTGAAATCACCAATTGTTTGGAGTTACTATAAACATGCTTTCTACCTAAAACAACCTAAAGTTCAAGATGGAACTTGTAGTTACAGTCAGTGTCTAGTTCTATAGTAGAAAGCATGTTGGAACATCTCTAAACATTTAGCAATTTGAAGCACATGCTACAAAACAAAAGATCCTTGAATGTTACATTTCCTGTTCGACTTGTATATCTACTTTAAACTTGGTATTTAAATTGTAAAACATTTGGAGTAAAAGAAGCCTGCTAATTATTCAAAACACTATGAAGATAAAGATGAAGCATTAGCTTCACCAGGTATTGTTTGGAGTAAAGTTCTTTAATTAGGGATCGCCGATCATGTTACAGATAGCGGTATTTGCACAAGTTGTTCACATATATCAATCAATCAATCGAGTGCTTGGTTAAGTAATTAGTCCATCATAAACGTATGATGTAATTCAATCTACCAGCTGATTGTTAAATTGCTCCACTAAGCTGTCAAAACTTGCTAATCATTTCCTGTTTATTCCGGTCACGGTCACGCGTATGACGCGTGCTAGACTGTGTATCAATTTTTCACTCACTGTTAGTTTCCCTAATAGTAAAAGCGCTGTACCAGTCTTTATCTAGGCCGATAATGCTTGAACCATTGAAACAAGAGGTCAATGACCTTGAAGCTCTACTGATTGATTTTGATTTCAAGAAGAAGTCGCTACAAACTTGTTTTTTGAAAATCTATTTTTAGCTGTGGCGGCCATCTTGAATTTCCAGCCAACCTGAAATTTTGCTAGGATCAATTAGACATCAAGAGCAACATTCCTGTGAAGTTTCATGAAAATCCGTCGAGTAGTTTCAGAGGAGTAGTCGCTACAAGTTTTCATTATATAACTCTATGTAAACAAAGATGGCCGCTGACAGCCATGTTTAACATTGAATCAAAATAATGTTCGACTCGGATAACTACCATGTCATGCTGATCATTTTAGAAAAAAGCCCATATCAATATCTCTTCTAGTTTTCAAGAAGTAGTCGCTACAAACTTATTTTTTAAAAATCTATTTTTAGCCGTGGTGGCCATCTTGAATTTCCGGCCAACCTGAACATTTGCTAAGCTCTATTAGACATCAAGAGCAACATTCGTGTGAAGTTTCATGAAAATCCCTCAAGTAGTTTTAGAGGAGTAGTCGCTACAAGTTTTCATTATATAACTCTATGTAAACAAAGATGGTCACTGGCAGCCATGTTTAACGTCGAATCAAAATAATGTTCGACTCAAATAACCATCATGTCATGCTGATCATTTTAGAAGAAGTCCCATATCAATATCACTTATAGTTTTCAAGAAGTAGTCGCTACAAACTTATTTTTTTTTAATCTATTTTTAGCTGTGGTGGCCATCTTGAATTTCTGGCTGATCAGAAATTTTGCTAGGATCAATTAGACATCAAGAACACAGTGCTCACACTGGCCATTTTAAATTAATAGCCACACATTTTTTAGTTAAGAAAATAATAGCCAACTTTAATGCGTAAGAAAATTTGGTCAGTCGTAAGAGCCAAATTTTCAATCAGGTTTTATTAGACTATCAGGGCCTCCTGGCTATATTTTTCTTTTTGTCACCACTTTCTCCAAGTGAATGAAGTAGGAGCCTAGACTAGAATTTTAAATTTAAAAGTAGGATTCCAGGAACTCCTTACACATTGATAAAACAAAGAATGATGGATTAAATAATGAATAGAAATATACTCTATGTATCTGTCATCTATATATCGTTTTTCTTTCCACCAACATGTATTTGTAAAGAACAGTTTTTCTCATTTGATTATGTAAAAAAAAAAAAAAAAAAAAAAAATTAATGTACCATCCGAAGTACTATGACACCGCACTTTTACGGTCCGAAAATTTCAAAACATTTAATCGAAATACCATCAATTACAAACTTTTTTCATGCATTAATGTGTTTTGAATGCCAAAAATGGTCTTTCTTATCAAAGGGGAAAGAAAACACAACCCTAATAGTAGGATGTAGTTTTATGTCATTAATTGTCGATCTCAAAGTTGTGACAAATTGAAACTGCCGACACAAAGCCAGGCACAATATTCAAACTTCTTATTGTTTCAATGTTTTAATTACTTTATTGCAAGTGTTTTCACAGTTCACAATACACATGGGATTTTGCTACCTATCGGGATCATGATGGTATAGCTATTAATGCAGATGAAAGTAGCGACTATGTTCATAATAGTGCGTGCACAAATTAATTTCATCTCTTCGTAGTTTGTGTACAGAAAAACAAACAGGAAACTGTACCTACTGTTGGATGCGTAACGGATTGTCTGATTGGTCAATCGCCCGAAAGATAACAAATAACGGCATATCTGATTGGCTTTTCGGTCCATTAATCACATGATGTTTGCGTGTATCAACAATGCCGATTATCCGACAACGAAGTGGCAATTAAGAGAATTAACAACTTTTACAAGCGATAATTGATAAGCGCGTGGCGACATCACAGGGGGTGTGAACGGATTATGTAATGTTTATTGCGGTCATTTATTACTTGGGGTGTCAAACAGACCATTATACGAAAAATGTATAAAAAAAAATAAAAAAAATATTAAAATAAAATAATCGCCATTTCTTGTCGACATTTCTTTAAAATAATCGACAGTATTATAAAATAATCGCAAATGGCGACCATGGCGTATGGTAGCGTGAGCACTGAGAACAACATTCCTGTGAAGTTTCATGAAAATCCGTCAAGTAGTTTCAGAGGAGTAGTCGCTACAAGTTTTCATTATATAACTCTATGTAAACGAAGATGGCCACTGGCAGCCATGTTAAATGTTGAATCAAAATAATGTTCGACTCGGATAACCATCATGTCATGCTGATCATTTTAGAAAAAGTCCCATATCAATATCTCTTATAGTTTTCAAGAAGTAGTCGCTACAAACTTATTTTTTAAAAATCGATTTTTAGCTGTGGCGGCCATCTTAAATTTCCGGCCGACCTGAAATTTTGCTAGGATCAATTAGACATCAAGAGCAACATTCCTGTGAAGTTTCATGAAAATCCGTCAAGTAGTTTCAGAGGAGTAGTCGCTACAAGTTTTCATTATATAACTCTATGTAAACAAAGATGGCCACTGACAGCCATGTTTAACGTCGAATCAAAACGATTTTCGACAAGGACCAACATCATGTCATGCTGATCATTTTAGAAAAAGTCCCATATCAATATCCCTTATAGTTTTCAAGAAGTAGGCGCTACAAACTTATATTTTAAAAATCTATTTTTAGCCGTGGTGGCCATCTTGAATTTCCGGCCGAACTGAAATTTTGCTAGGATCAATAATACATCAAGAGCAACATTCCTGTGAAGTTTCATGAAAATCCGTCGAGTAGTTTCAGAGGAGTAGTCGCTACAAGTTTTCATTATATAACTCTATGTAAACAAAGATGGCCGCTGGCAGCCATGTTTAACGTTGAATCAAAATGATTTTCGAAAAGGACCAACATCATGTCATGCTGATCATTTTAGAAAAAGTCCCATATCAATATCCCTTAGAGTTTTCAAGAAGTAGTCGCTACAAACTTGTTTTTTAAAAACCTATTTTTAGATTTGGCGGCCATCTTGGATTTCACATCTACATGAATTTTTGCTAGGATCAACTAGACTTCATGGGCAACATTTCTGTAAAGTTTCATGAAAATCCATTCAGTAGTTTCAGAGGAGTAGTCGCTACAAAAAAAAGTTTACAGACAGACGGACGGACGGACGACGGACAACGCACCACGGCATAAGCTCTGCTGATCTCTGATCAGTAGAGCTAAAAATGGGAAAATACGCTTTAGATTTTTTTTGCGCAAGTCATTTTCGCAAATTTCTTTTTTCTTGGGCCATATTTTATATCTTCCTTATTTGGCGCTGTTTGCGCATCACAGTGCAAGCCCTGATAAATCTAATGTCGTAACCATTTTGAATATTTACTTGTCTTTTAATAACAAAATTACACCAAAAGCTCTTTCAAAAGAATTGTATTATTACATACAACATAACATTCTTTAAAATGGACTGTATTACCCTATAAAAACAAGTACAAGCATTACATGCAGAGCATTCACAACCAAAATGTTGCAAAACAACATAACTGGTCAATAAACAGAATTATAAATAATATGGTAAAGGGACTACATCAGGCTTTTTGTGGGGATAAAGGGATCCAACAGAAACTTTGATATCTTAAAGACTAGTAGTAAAATGTTGAAGTCCCTCTCGCCATCAACAGGCACATTTTACAACAGATAAACACTGACCACAAACAGATAAACACTGACATAAACACTGACCACAAACAGATAAACACTGACATAAACACTGACCACAAACAGATAAACACTGACATAAACACTGACCACAAACAGATAAACACTGACATAAACACTGACCACAAACAGATAAACACTGACATAAACACTGACCACAAACAGATAAACACTGACATAAACACTGACCACAAACAGATAAACACTGACATAAACACTGACCACAAACAGATAAACACTGACCACAAGGTTTATATAATTATATATAATTTTCATATTTTAAGAACTCTATAGACACAATATAAACAGCTTTAACCAGCCAGGCCAAAACCCAAGACTGGAGCGTCGAATTGCGTGTTGACGTCCTTCAAAATGTTGTTGAGCAGAAATAAGAATTAAGTCAAGCAAGAGTTCAACCCTTGGCAAATTTTTGTTTTTAATTGAATTGAATTGGGGGTTTTAAGGCGCACCAACACATGAAAGGTTATATGGCACCTAACATGAATTGAATTGGGTTTTAAGGCGCACCAACACATGAAAGGTTATATGGCGCCTAACAGGCATGAACATGACAGGCTCATCCTCCATGTACATCGAGATAAAATATGGAAAATGGGCCTAGAACCTTCTCACCCTGAACTGCAGCGTTGCTGCAAATTCTATCGTAGAAACTCCATTTACGCTGGAGCCACGTTTATTGTTTTTCTGCTACTGCTCTTTTGATGTGAGCGAGACGGCACCTGAAACAATGCAGGGGTCATGATGAAGACCTTTAATGAGCATGAACAAAAAATGATAAAATGAACATGAATTTGTGGGGATTCTACCCCTCTGCCTACTCCTCTAAAGGGATCTGCAGTGGCAATATTCTTTGCCCCGTGACCAAACGGGGGCCCCTGGGAACCACACGGGGCACGCCTAACAGGAATGCGACTAACAGGAATGAACATGCCAGGCTCATCCTCCATGTACATCGAGACAAAATATGGAGAAAAAATATGGAGAATGGGCCTAGAACCTTCTCATCCTGAACTGCAGAGTTGCTGCAAATTCTATTGTAGACACTCCATTTACGCTGGAGCCACGTTATAGTTTTTCTGCCACCGCTCTATGAGCGAGATGGCACCTGAAACAATGCAGGGGTCATGATGAAGACCGTAAATGAGCATGAACAAAAAATGATAAAATGAACATGAATTTTGAGTGTGGGGGTGGTGGGGAGAGTCTATCCCTCTGCCTTCCCCTCCAACAGGATATGCAGTGGCCCTATTCTTTGCCCCATAACGAAACAGGGGCCCCGGAACCGCAAGGGGCTTTTTTTTTTGTTTTGAAAATGACGGTAGATTTTTAAATATATAGCGCTAAAACATCATGTGATGTCATGTGCTTAGTGCCAGTATGTCACTGACGTCATTGCATCTTGTCATAAACAACATTAGATATCAGAGTTCATGTTTTATCGCTTAAAAAAATTAATTTTAAGCTGTCTTAACAAATTAAAGAAACAAATTTATTCATTATGCACTGTTGGTAAATAACAAGTTTATGACGTAGTTCAGGATGAATTAGTTTCAGTTAACAAGATTGGCATAATGTTCCAAATTTAAGGAATTTATGCCCAACCAATTAAAATTCATTCCAGGTTGTATTACACATGCGTACAGACAACAAAATACAAAATGGCTGTTCGACACAGCTAAAAAGACCACCAATAACAGAGTGTATGAGTATACATAAAATGCAAATGGTGGTATACTTCATTATAAACAAATATGTCAACACCTGTTACAACAAATCCTTTATTTTGCACATTTACTTTCATATCATAGGGCTACAGCAACCTGCATTAATGTATCAAAAGTATCATTGTCTGACAGGTGATATAAGGTATCAGACAGGTTATGGTGGGTTTGTATTAAACTATATGTCTATCATACAGGTGATGGTAGGTTTGTGGTAGACTGTACCTCTGCTATACCAGACAGGGGTGACTGCAGGTCTGTATTAGACTGTATCATACGGATGATAGTAGGTTTGCGATAGACTGGTTACCTATCAAATAACTGGGAAACCAGTGATAGATTACAGTCAAGGGAACTAGACTAACATGTACCTGCCATGAGAGTTTCCCGTGCACAATGCCTACTCCTCTATAGAAATAGGCTATAGAGGCATTCACCAGCTGCAGTTTCTGTAATGTTTTCAATGAATTGAGTCCAACTTTTTTTTCTACTTTTACAGTTCCACACTCAAGTTCCCAGTCACTGCGCAGTTTAATATTTCAACAAAACAGAACCTTCTTTCAAAAGTTACAAAAGTCGGTTTGTTCATAAACTATCTGGCATTATAATTGTAAAGCTACATGTCCACAGCTTGGGTAAGTGATATGGTTTACAAATGATATGAACACACTCCTGGTATCTATCCCAAGAAAATCACTGATATTATTTTAATTTTAGTATTGCCTAGTATAGCAGAGTTTTCATCAGTTTGTTGTAAATTGATGCAGATCATGGTGGGTCCACTGGGTTTTTTAACTGAGAAATGTAGCATACTATGCTCAGGTGGGTTACCAGTCATTTAGCATTGTATGCATCTCCATTACAGATACTACACAGAAGGGCGATAAGTCATTTAGCATTGTATGCATCTCCATTACAGATACTACACAGGTGGTCTACCAGTCATTTAGCATTGTATGCATCTCCATTACAGATACTACACAGAAGGGCGATAAGTCATTTAGCATTGTATGCATCTCCATTACAGATACTACACAGAAGCGCGATAAGTCATTTAGCATTGTATGCATCTCCATTACAGATACTACACAGAAGGGCGATAAGTCATTTAGCATTGTATGCATCTCCATTACAGATACTACACAGAAGGGCGACAAGTCATTTAGCATTGTATGCATCTCCATTAAAGATACTACACAGGTGGGCTACCAGTCATGTGATAACACATTAAATTGTGTATCAAGAATAAGTCTTTAGTATGCCAGTATGTCGTCTCCTGGCCTCCCTATGTCGGGCTTGTACTTGGATAAAGTGTTGTAAAAGTTCATCAAAGTCTATATCACGTACAGCTTCCCTCGTGTCTGGGGTTTTGTCCCCATGTTGTCTGCAATAAATAACCAAATATTATGTAATATTCATCAGTCTATATTGCGTACAGCTTCCCTCATGTCTGGGGTTGCTCCTCATGTTGTCTGCAATAAATAACCAAATATTATGTAATAGTTCATCAAAGTCTATATTGCATACAGCTTCCCTCATGTCTGGGGTTCTGTCCTCATGTTGTCTGCAAGAAATAACCAAATATTATGTAATAGTTCATCAAAGTCTATATTTCGTACAGCTTCCCTCATGTCTGAGGTTCTGTCCTCATGTTGTCTGCAGTAAATAACCATGTTTGTATCATAGAACATTGCACATGCGACGATTTAGCTGTAGCACCTTAGAACCAGAAAATGTGTCAATGGGACACGAATGCCTCACTGAAAGGTTATCAATGTCTTAGAAAAAGCAGAAACCAAGTTTGTTATTCTCCAATATAGTAAGTCATTGAAGATATAAAGAATATTAAATGGGTATTTTTATATCACACCATTATCAGGCCTGAGACGCCATATTGGCCCGAGAGCTTTAGCCTGAGGGCTGATATGGGTCGAGGGCCTGATATAGGGTGTGATATGAAAATACACATTTTTTATTCTATTTATCCTATTAACATATGAATTAAATATAGCTATTTATTACATTTCTATGGGTGTAAGATTGGGATTTCTCAGTGAAAAAATATAACGAACTCCAAAACACAAAAATAACTACCGGTGATGTTGTGTTATGACGTCAATAACGCATTGGTGACGTCGACGTCATCCGCCGATAATGCTAAATAAAGCGAATAATTCTGGTTAAAATCATACATAATCTGATTAAAAATGTATTAAATAGATTATTTAACTGTTGCGATCGATTATAGGGAAATCCTTCACTCGATGGTAGACATGTGTTGTTTTTAGATCACCTGAGCCGAAGGCTCAAGGTGATCTATTGGGATCACTCTGCGTCCGTCGTCGTCGTTAACTTTTCTTCAAACGACTTCTCCTCAGAAACCGCTTGGCTAATTTTGACTAAACTTCACGTGGATGATCCTTAGATGAATGATTTTTAGATTTGTTAAAATTAGGTCAGCACGACTTCCAAGATGGCCGCCATTACCATATATGGTCGAAACCTTAAAAAATCTTCTTCTCCAGAACCGCAAGACAGATTTCAACAGTTTTTCTTTTAAAATGATCGCCAATGCCTAGACTATCAAGTTTGTTCAAATGAAGTCCCTGGGATCAAAAATGGCCGTGCCCCAGGGATCCAAAGTTTGTATAATGAGATTTTGCATGTTTTTCATATAGACTTATAGGAAAAAAAATTAAAAAACAGAGCTCTCATGTATTACATGTAGTATCTGCTTATGGTCCTCTACTAAGTTTATTCAAATGGTGACCCTGGGGTCAAATTTGTCCCCGCCCCGAGGGGTCACAGTTTTACATAGACTTACATAGGAAAAAATAAATAAAAATTCTCGGAAACTACAAGAGCCAGAGGTTTGATATTTTGCATTTACTACAAGCATATGGTCCTTTACCAAGTTTGTTCAAATGGTGACCCTCGGGTCACATTTTACCCCACCCCAAGGGTCACATATTTTGCATAGACAAACTAGGGAAAAACTTAAAAAATCTTCTTCTCTGAAACTGCAAGAGCCAGAAGTTTAATATTTTGCATTTGCTATAAGCTTATGGTCCTCTACCAAGTTTGTTCAAATGGTGACCCAGGGGTCACATCTGGCCTCATCCCGGGGGTCACAGGGAAAAACTGAAAAAAATCTTCTTCTCTGAAACTACAAGAGCCAGAGGTTTAATATTTTGCATTTACTATAAGATTATAGTCCTTTACCAGGTTTGTTCAAATGGTGACCCTAGGGTCACATTTGGCCCCGCCCCGGTTATCACAGTTTTACATAGACTTGTATAGGGAAAAACTTAAAAAATCTTCTTCTCTGAAACTACAAGAGCCAGAGGTTTAATATTTTGCATTTACTATAAGATTATGATCCTTTACCAAGTTTGTTCTAATAGTGACCCTGGGGTTACATTTGGCCCCGCCCCAGGGTCACATGTTTTACATAGACTTGTATAGGGAAAAACTTGAAAAATCTTCTTCTCCGAAACTGCTTGAGCCAGATGTTCAATATTTTACATTTGCTATAAGCTTATAGTCCTCTACCAAGTTTGTTCAAATAGTGACGCTATGGTTACATTTGACCCCACCCCAGGGGTCACATGTTTTACATAGACTTGTATAGGGAAAAACTTAAACAATCTTCTTCTCTGAAACAACAAGAGCCAGAGGTTTAATATTTTGCAATTACTATAAGATTATGGTCCTTTACCAAGTTTGTTCAAATGGTGACCCTGGGGTCACATTTGGCTCTGCCCCAGGGGTCACATGTTTTACATAGACTTGTATAGGGAAAAACTTAAAAAATCTTCTCTGAAACCACAAGGCACACAGCTCTCATATATTACATGTAGCCCTTGGGTCACATTTGGCCATGCCCCAGAGGTTACACTCTAGCACCTTCATTTTGTCTTTGATCTTTACCAAACTTTGTCAGTGTCTTTATATCAATGTTGTTAAACAACAGAGGCCACATTTCTTGGACAATCTTAACCAAACTTGCACAGATTGTATATGATCATAAGATTTCGAAGAAGTTCGATAATGGACAATTACTCAGGTGATCGATATAGGGCCATCTTGGCCCTCTTGTTTCACTCACTCGCTTACGCTCGTTCGAGAAAAGAACCACATATCTACCATCTCGTGAAGGATTTCCCTATAATCAATCCCAGCAGTTAAATAATCTCTATATAGTTTATAAGTGAAAAGAAGTCATACAAACATAGACAAAATCAGTAGGATTTTTTTTTATCAATATCATTCATATTGACCTACTTACGGTAGGACATGTTGCTGTCTGTAGATGAGTGTATGAAGTCTGAAAGCTGTATGTCTAAATTTGGTGTCCGAGTGAAAGACAGTGAAAAACTTGAATATAAAACTTATATAGAGGATCTTACATGAGTGACTGTGTATTATTGATTTTAATAAACAAGTTGGATAAAATGATAGGATACGAGGCTCTTGCCGAGTATCCTATCTGTTTACCCAACGATTTTATTATAGTCAATAATACACAGTCACGAATGTAAGATTCTGCTTATCACATAACATACCTACGACGTGATGTTTCATTTTAATGTTTTCAATTTTCCTTATAAATGGCGGCAATTTGTAAGGCAAATCATGACGTCGTTTTGTTGTTTACACGACGTCGCTACGTTACGCGATTGTAAATGCGTTCGCCTTACAAATAATGCGACACCCTAAACCAAATTTAACGTTACTAACGTTCATTTTATGAAGCAAGATTTCAAATAATGATAAATAATTAAGGCGTCTGAACGTACCGTATGATATACCATGAAAACAATTGGTATTAACAGTTTTAACGCATACAAACACAGTGATTCGGTCCTCATTTGTATTACGAGAAATAAGTCATGGCCTTACTGCACTCCCAAACGCCAAGTTATGTGATAAATGTAAATTAGTAAATCCGAAAAGTAAGTGAAGGTCATTCATATTGACCAACTTTTGGTAGGAACATAATGCTGTTATGTGGAACATAATGATGTTATATGGAACATAAGTTATGTGGAACATAATGCTGTTATGTAAATGTAAACATTTTTGTTGGGAAGATGGATAAAATATATGCTATATACGCTCTCCACTTTCATTGCGGGACATAAATTCTACCTTTACAAGATAATCAAGCATGTCTAAACAGGTGGCGTAATTCGAACTTCCTCCAAAAATCTTTTATATTGGACACCTTTAGTTCAAATACAACAACCAACTCGATAAAAAATAACAAGATCTGAAGTTGACATCCCCCATCTTTTGAAAAACAATATTACATCATTACTTGTTATTTATCTTGTACACAAACTTTGGTGTAGGTAGGTGGTATACTAGCTTAAGAGGAATAGATGACACACAATATTGTGACTGGTCAGTAAAATATAAAGGGCAATAACTCCAGTAATTCTTATATGCTTTATCTGCCCTTGCTTCCTACACTTGAATATTTGCTGAACATGGTAAATACTTACCTAGTTTTAGTTTTTGAGCAATAGGCAACACGTTCTTATAATATCAATATTAAGACTTTTCTTTAACATATAAAGGGCAAGAACTCCAATAATTTGTACCTGTTTTATCTGCCCTTACTTGGTAATAATCTTGCACACCTGTTTTGGTAAGGTATGCTCACCTGTCTGAGAATGACGCCATCTGAAAGTGTGGTATACAGTTGAGTCTGTTCTGTAATAGGGTGAACGGTTCCGCCTGCAGCAGTAACAATAAAAGGCCGTGTATATAATTATGTTATCACCCACACTGACCTGACTGACAATGACGCCATCTGGAAGTGCGGTATACAGTTGAGTCTGTTCTGTAATAGGGTGAACGGTTCCGCCTGCGGCAGTAACATTAACAGTCCATACAAACTCTTGATGAGATCTTCACTGTGGTTCGTGTCTAACAACTGTAAACGTAAATCTGAAAATAAATCATTATCAGGCTGAGTGTGATGGGAACAACTCAAGTTTGCGAAGACAGGAAATAAGCGTCAAATGTTACATACTAAGTTTTCACAACTTGTAAGTCAGCATAATCAGGTTCTTTAAAGGGGCTGATGCACTATTTTCAAACAATGTTTATTGCAAAGGGCTCTGAAAAACATGAAAGAAACTGAAAGAAATTATCAAAAGGCCATGAAAAATAAAGCAGGTATGATCCATTGAAAATTTGCAAATGAACATCTTTGAACGATGACATCATCGCGCATTTTTACCATATATGTCATACTGATTAAATGTCTTTTAAAGCAAAGAAAATCACTGGAATTGAAATTAAGAATATAATTTATATACATTTTACATCTGTATAATTTTTAGTCAATTTGCAGTGATTTTCTTTGTTTTATAATATATTTTGTTAATATGCCATATATATTAAAAAGGCGCGATGACATCATCGTTCCAAGAATACTGAAGATGGCCGCCTCCATTTATGTTTTTTGAAAATTTTCAATAGGTCATTTCTCATTTATTTTTCATGGCATTTTGGTAATTCTTTCAGCTATTTTTAAGGATGTCCGAGACCTTTTAAATAAATTGTGTTTGAAAATAGTGCATCAACCCCTTAATCCCGTACCTTTTGACTCTACCACTCATTCTTTCATGCTATTTTTCTTATCAGACAGCTAATTCAGAAAGGCCTTAATTTATTCAATTAATATAATATTAATTGAACGTCCATAGTAAAGAATCGCGGCGCACTTTGAAGTTTTTGGAAGTACACTGTACACCTTTGATGTTAATTTTCGCCGTACAACTACGATTTTTGGACGCAATTTATGGCCGTACGCCCGTTAACGGAAGCCCTGTTATATAAAAATCTATTTCTGACAATATGAATATTTTAAATGACTTTAAATCTCAGCCTTTCAGACAATCAAGTATTGTCTGTATTTTACTGAAAAAAATATATTGCACACCCCAACACAAAAATCTATCATATACATGTTGGATTAAAATACTTACATGCAAATATTGGTGACTCTATCAACTGTATCAACTTGTCAATCTCGTTTAGGAAGTCTACGGTTATTTCTAAATTACCACTGAGTAGTACATTAAGGAAACTCAATCAAAATAGTTTTAGATTTCCTAGAGACCCTACAAACTACCTACCACAGTATAAGACTGATCACTCCAACTCAACCAACGTATTTTTCGACACAACACAATTAGCAAAACTTCATTTACTATAGGAGTCTCTGTTCACTCCCTACACACACACACACACACACTCTTAAGATTTATTTTATTAATCTTCTTTGAATTGAGTCGAAGTACCCGGGACATTTTTCCGTATCTTCATTGGGTAAGCACTGTAAGATTTCATTTTTCATTCTGATCCTTTTTTTCTCGTGTACATATTTATGTATATTTGAAATAAAATATATTTAAACCAAATCTTCAAACTATGACACCCAGATACCATGATTGCTTGTCAAGGATACAACACTGGCAGAAGTCTGCAGGCATGAGCGTAGTTCTGGGAGAGGTAACACAGGGCTATAGTAGCCACTGGGCTGTGTGACCATGACTTGTACAGACAACAAAACAGTTGACAACTCTCCTGTATGTGGAGATATGAATGTAGAATATTAAATTAACTGTCACATAATCTGTCACATGGTACCACATGATGGAAGACTTGTACAGACAACAAAAAGTTAAAAACTCTCCTGTAAATGGAGATAATGAATGCAGAATATTAAATCAACTGTCACATGGTCTGTCACATGGTCTTCCACATGATACAAGACTTGTACAGAAAACAAATTTGAAAACTCTCCTGTAAATGGAGATTATGAACATAGAATATTAAATCAACTGTCACATGGTCTACAACATGATACAAGACTTGTACGGACAAAAACAGTTGAAAACTCTCCTGTATGTGGAGGTATGAACGTAGAATATTAAATCAACTGTCACATGGTCTACCACATGATGGAAGACTTGTACAGACAACAAAAAGTTGAAAACTCTTCTGTAAATGGAGATAATGAATGCTGAATATTAAATCAATTGTCACATGGTCTGTCACATGATCTAACACATGATACAAGACTTGTACAGACAACAACAAAATTGAAAAATATCTTGTAAATGGAGGTTATGAATGCAGAATATTAAATCATCAGTCACATGGTCTGTCACATGATACAAGTACTCATGTAATACTAACTCTAATGACACAGATAGGGTTCTCGATGCAACTCCTAATTGATATATGGAAAAACAGTTACTAAACAATAATTTTTTTATATTGTAAGACTGACAATGACGTGCCCTCAACATTCAGCATAAAATGAATATCTGTTTAAAGTAATTGTTATACAGTACCTTGGAACTGAGATCCTTTAATTGATTTCTGAGTTCAAACAACTCAGTAGACGTGAGAAGTATGGTACTGAGTGTCTGTACCATGGTACAGGCAAACTTTACATCAACCTCCCTGACAAGAATCTCCGAGAATGACCGAAATATATCCTCCGAACTGAGTAGCAAACACAGCTGTCTGAAACACAAGATGGTTGGTTGGTTGAATGTTTTTTTATCACATTTTAGGCTACATATAACGCTGATTTTTTGTGGAGGCAGACCGCTCAATTTTCCCTGGGTATAACCAGTACTGCATACCATCCATAAAAATCGACACTTTCTCATTTACAAGTGGAACACGCACCAGTGAAAGGCGAGAATGTTCCAGCATTTTGAAAATCCCGGCCATGGAGGTACTTAATAAAATAAGCAAAACATAATAGCAACAAAAATTGGGTATGGAATACCTTTTTAAAATACCAGTAAAACTAATTCTTGATAAATTATGTCTTTATTTAACTCAGAATTATTTTTAAATGGATTTCAATGGAAATATTTTGTACAGGTTTCTGTTTTATATCACTCTAGAAACAACATCATTATTTTTACAGAAATTTATAACAACTGGTCAAGAAAGAAGGAGATCTTATTAACATGGAAAAACTGTCATGTATGCTGGTACATGCACAATTTTTTTTTACAGAATTACACATAATTTCATACCTTATCACAAATGCTCCTCTCTTCTCGAGTATAAATCGATCCTTTTTAAACAATTCTAACATTTTCACAATAAACTTGCAAAAATATTTATTTGTGACTGTCCCGGTTCCAGAATACACACATTCCACCAAATTGTCAACACTTTTTCTATCTCCTCCGTCTGAAGATCTCTCATTGCTGTTGTCTGTACCTTCACTAGCTGGAGAGTCTCCAGATATTACAGGCTTATCTCCCATATTGTCTATTGCACTCATTTCAATTGGGAATGATGTAATTTTAGCTAAAGATTCCAAAGCTAACAACACAGCCTGCAAAGAAAGGTAAATGACAATCTACACAGGGTAAAATGAATATTCACTCATTATTTGGGAACAATGAATATTCACTCATTATTAGGGAACAATGAATATTCATTCATTTTTATGGAACAATGAAAATTCATTCATTATTAAGGTACAATGAATATTCACTCATTGTTACTGTACACAAAATATTCACTCACACCTGGCACTGTGACAAACAGGGAGGTCAGTGTCAGAAGTCATGAAGGTTAGAAGAAATTTGATCTGCCTTGTCATGAAACCATGGAAGCAGGAGGTCATCCTCCACTCACCATAGGCATGTCTATCACTGCAATAGGACTAAGGTACGAAAAGAACACTGAGCAAACCTTATACAGACTAGCGGAACACTTGTGTCGCCTGCCGTGTGCTTATTTCACCAAGTACAATCTAACTATAAAGTTTGAAGATACAGGGTGCAATCCTTCATGAATTATGAAGCTGTGTTAAAGTTTCTGAAAAGGGGCATAAATCTGCATTGGCTAATTGATAAGGAAGAACTGTATAAAGTTTCATGACCATAGGTCAATATATTGCCAAGTTATGAGCTAGGTTATGTTGCAGGTTTAAGTTTTACGAAAAGGGGGTAAAACTCTGCCAAAATGAAAGTCAGAGTTATTGGTCATGTGTAGCAACATTCCTTAAGTTAAGATGAATATGTGTGTGAAGTTTAATGAACATAGGTCAAATACTTTTCAAGTTATGGCCAGTTATGAACTTGCAGGTTACAGTTTTATGATAAGGGGCATAACCCTGCTTAAATGAAAGTCAGAGTCATTGTTCGTGGGTAACAATATTCTGTGTGGTAAGATGAATATGTGTGTGAAGTTTCATGAACATAGGTCAAATACTTCTTAAGTTATGGCCAGTTATGAGCTTGGTTAGGTTGCAGGTTAAAGTTTTATAAAAGGGGCATAACTCTGTCAAAATTAAAGTCAGAGTTATTGGTCACGGGTAACAATATTCTGTGTAGTAAGACGAATATGTGTGAAGTTTCATGAACATAGGTCAAACACTTTATGAAAGGGGGCATAACTCTGTCAAAATGAAAGTTAGAGTTATGACAAGTGTCACAGCATTCCTTGGGTTAAGATGAAGATGTGCGTGAAGTTTCATGAGCATATGTCAAATACTTTCAAGTTATGGCCAAGCTTAGGTTGCAGGTTAAAGTGTGATGGTCGACGACGATGCTGGACGACGCCTGACGACAATGACTAAAGCGATACTTAAATGTCTGCCATGCTACGCAGGTGACACAAAATGTTATCAAGGATTCTCTCCAAACTACAAACTTCTCTACTTTGATTGAAAGTCTGCAGCTAACTGAGAAGCAGAGATAATTCAACATCACTGATGGGGATGTCAGGGAAGATAATTCACCATCAATATGGGGATGTCAGGGGAGACAAGTCACCATCACAGATAGGGATGTCAGGGGAGTCAATTCAACATCACTGATGGGGATGTCAGGGAAGATAATTCAACATCACTGATGGGGATGTCAGGGGAGTCAATTCAACATCACTGATGGGGATGTCAGGGGAGTCAATTCAACATCACTGATGGGGATGTCAGGGGAGTCAGTTCAACATCACTGATGGGGATGTCAGGGGAGTCAATTCAACATCACTGATGGGGATGTCAGGGGAGTCAATTCAACATCACTGATGGGGATGTCAGGGGAGTCAATTCAACATCAATGATGGGGATGTCAGGGGAGTCAATTCAACATCACTGATGGGGATGTCAGGGGAGTCAATTCAACATCACTGATGGGGATGTCAGGTGCCACTGGGAAAGTTCATAAATCTGTAAAATCAATACAAAGCCATGTTGACTGTTTTGAAGTCAACTCACAAAAAGACGTATTAAACTTCATTTAAATAAAAACAAATTTAAAAAGAATAGTTAATACAGGTGAGATTAAACTTAAAGCACAACCTTAGTTTATGACTTTGCTACCCACCTCATCTGACTGGTCCTTGTCAGCAAGGGTATCCACCAACACAGGAGACTAAACTTTAAGCACAAACGTAGTTTATGACTTTGTTACCCACCTCATCTGATTGGTCCTTGTCAGCAAGTGTATCAACCAACACAGGAGACTAAACTTAAAGCACAACCGTAGTTTATGACTTTGCTACCCACCTCATCTGACTGGTCCTTGTCAGCAAGTGTATCAACCAACACAGGAAACACCTTGGACATGTAACGGAATGTCTGAAATAAACATCATCATAACATATAACAAAGGTAAAGGTGTAGACAGAAATAATGACATTAGATGTTGGTTACTGTTGTGCCAGGTCTTGATGAGGGTGAACATCTGGGGAAAACCCCATGTCTAACCATCGTATCGCCTCCAGGGTTTCCCCCAGGATCATAAGGCATGTCACATGCAACATGCCTTCCTGGAAAAGAAAGGAAAAACAACATGCCTTCATCAGAGCAACATGCCTTAAGATTTTCTTAATTTTCATGAATAACAGATTTAAAAGAAGAAAAATAGAATTTCTATGGTGATTTTGCATCAAAATCATAAAAGTAAGTTATTTTGCCATTTTGCCATTAATGGCACTATTTTTTTCAAGCCCAGTTTGGCAAATGTAATATCAGAACAACATGCCTTCACAATTTTCTGGGGGAAACCCAGGCCTCACAACACTGAGATGGTGTTTCGAACCCGGGCAGTGTTGGTGAGAAGTGAGTGCACCACTTGGACAAACATAGCCAACCCAAACTGCATACAGATCGAGGATTTAACAAGTTTGAAAATAATATATGATATGAATGTCGGTACATATCAATTTTATCCAACAAGTTTAATAAATTCAATCTTAAACAGTCACATTATAAGTTATCACATAACTCTTAAAATGCCACAAGACACAAATATACTAATGTAGTTGCCTATATATGTATATGCTTGTCGTATGATGATTTGTATGTTTTGTATCATGACGTATATGTATATGCTTGTCGTATGATGATTTGCATGTTTTGTATCATGGCGTCTTCTGTTGCTTCTGTATTCTGCATGACAACTGAACTGCCTCATTGATTTCCAGATCGAAGGATTGTGTGTCAGATATGGCAATATCAAACTAGTTTTATATAAACTGTCTTCAATTACCAAGATATGGGGGAGGGATGTATTTGGCTCAAGTTTGGCTGGCTTTAAAACAAATCAAACTTTCGTTAATATAAACACTGAAACCAACTTTCACATGTGACCCAGGGGCGGGACCAAATTTGACCACAGGGTCACCATTTGAACAAACTTGGTAAAGGACCATAAGCTGAGTGTAAATACAAAATATTAAACTGTTGGCTCCTGTAATTTCAGAGAAGAAGGTTTTTTTAAATTTGTCCCTATATACGTCTATATAAAACATGTGACCCTGGAGAAAGGGCCAATTTAAAGTAAAAATGAAAAAGGGCCATAACTCCGTCAAGAATTAGCGAACTGGAACAAAAGCGCGACATGCACAACTAGACATCTTACCGATGCTTCCTTCAAAGTTTCCTCGAAATCCAAAAAGGCATTTAAAAGGAGTAGCGCCGACAAGAAATTTAAAGTAAAAATGTCAAGGGCCGTAACTCCATCAAAAATCAAAGAACCTGAAAAAAATCGCAATATGCACAACTAAATAATCATACCAATGCTTCCTGCTAAATTTCGTCAAATCCATCACGGCGTTAAAAAAAAATAAAATAAAAAAAAATAAAAAATATATATATTAATTAAAAAAAAAAAAAAATTTTTTTTTTAACAAAATCTAAACAAAATTTAAAAAAAATAAAAAATAAAAAATAAATAAATAAATAAATAAAAATGACAAAATATAAAACGAAAATATAAAAAAATATTTGGTATTAAAGGATCAAACAATTAATGAAGGTGCTAGAGTGTTCACAAGGAAGAAAAGGGCATATTTTAGCAAAGACAAGGGCCATAACTCCAGCATAAATGCTCCGATGTTTCTGTTTTTCGAACTCGTCCAAGATTTTATTGCTATTAACAATCTATGCAAGCTTGGTGAAGGTGCTGGAGTGTTCACAAGAAAGAAAATGGCATTTTTCAGAAAAAAAAAGGGCCATAACTCTAATGTTAATGACCCAATTTAGCTGGTTTTCGAACTTGTCCAAGCTTTCATTGGTATTAACAATCTTTGCAAGTTTGGTAAAGATCAAATAATAAATGAAGGTGCTAGAGTGTTCACAAGGCAGAAAATGGCATTTTTCAGAAAAAAAAGGGCCATAACTCTGGTGTCACTGACCCAATTTAGCTGTTTTTCAAACTTGTCCGAGCTTTCATTGATATTAACAATCTGTGCAGGTTTGGTAAAGATCAAATAATACATGAAGGTGCTATAGTGTTCACAAGGCAGAAAATGGCATATTTTAGAATAAACAAGGGCCATAACTCGTGTTACAGACCCAATTTAGCTGGTTTTCGAACTTGTCCAAGCTTTCATTGGTATTAATCTGTGCAAGTCTTGTAAAGATCAAATAATAAATGAAGGTGCTTGAGTGTTCACAAGGCAGAAAATGGCATTTTTCAGAAAAAACAAGGGCCATAACTATCGTGTTATTGACCCAATTTAGCTGGTTTTCGAACTTGTCCGAGCTTTCATTGATATTAACAATCTTTGCAAGTTTGGTAAAGATGAAATAATAAATGAAGGTGCTAGAGTGTTCACAAGGCTTAATATGGCATTTTTCAGCAAAACAAGGGCCATAACTCCGGTAAAACTAATTCGATCCGCCTGGTTTTCGAACTTGTCCGAGCTTTTATTAATATAAAGACACTGGTTAAGTTTCATAAAGATCCGATTTATAATGAAGGCCCTAGAGTGTTCACAAGGCAAAAGTTAACAGATGGACGGACGACGGACAACTCGTCATCCCATAAGCTCTGCTGGCCGAAGCCAGTGGAGCAGATAATTTAGAAGTCATCATGTGGTTTACATGTCTTCCCAACCTTATTGGGCACTTTGATGAGTAAGTGTCGGAACCACTCTAATGAAGAGATCCTGGTCTGGAATTCTCGACCATTGACCAGCTGACACAACACATTGATGACGGACTCCACGTCTAGCTGGATGGAACTGAAATTGAAACATACATGGTTATATATAAATAGTTTTATATAGTTTTATATTGTTTTATATTGTTTATATGTGCTTCATATGGATACTGTTATGTAAAATCAGGGACTTCAACTGGTACAATATGCAAGATTTTAAAGAGGCAGAAAAAATATGCAATCTGTGATATTGATGTTTACTGTATACGTATTAATATTGGCGGTGGATTTATTTTGACTATATTGGCCGTCAAGGTCGAAAGCGCCAAAATAAATCCACCGCCAATATTAATCCTACCATGAAGCATAAACAACCCACAGAAATGAATTGACATTGATTTTAATTTCCATAGACATGGCTAATTTACAAACAAGGGGGAGAACTAATTAATGCAGATACAAGCAGTGATTTGCTGTTTATCATCTAATCCTATAATCGGCAATTGGTTTGAACAGTGAATAAATATACTTATATCTTTTTTAAACCTATGTTTTGTTATCATCATAATAGAAGTTTGACAGTATATAAAATCATGTATAAATGCGTTTTTACACTCATCGTTTTGTATTATATTGACTAAACACACTATAACCAAATCATCACTATGATAATTATTCACACCTTTAACATGTTTAGTGCCCTTTGTAAATTTATTAGCAATTATCGAGCATGTTTAGTTTCGATTTTTATTCAAATGGACAATGTAGGAAAAGTGAAAATCATTCACCATCATAAATAGCGTTTCACATTTATGCGATACTGATGTTTATTCGTGCACTTATGCAATACTGATGTTTATTCGTGCATTTATGCGATACTGATGTTTATTCATGCACTTATGCGATACTGATGTTTATTCATGCACTTATGCGATAATGATGTTTATTTATGCACTTATCTGATACTGATGTTTATTCGTGCACTTATGCAATACTGATGTTTATTCATGCACTTATGTGATACCGATGTTTATTCATGCACTTATGTGATACTAATGTTTATTCGTGCACTTATGCAATACTGCTGTTTATTCATGCACTTAAGCGATACTGATGTTTATTCGGGCACTTATGCAATACTGATGTTTATTTGTGCACTTATGCAATACTAATGTTTATTCATGCACGTATATGCGATACTGATGTTTATTCGTGCACTTATGCGATACTGATGTTTATTCGTGCACTTATGCGATACTGATGTTTATTTGTGCACTTATGCGATACTGATGTTTATTCATGCACTTATGCGATACTGATGTTTATACAAGCATTTATGTCCGGCATTCTGTGATATGTGGTTCTATATGTGAGAAAAGCATTATTATATACCTATTTCTCTCGTGCAATGAGCGGTCTGCATTTGTACCATGTGACCCTACAATATATTTCCGTATTGGACGTATTGGTACAATTTATTTTTATTAAATCCGTATTGTACATTACGCGAGCCCCATGTTAACTCAACGATAAAGTCCGAAAACCGGTAAAATGGTCCGAATGCATCAATATCACATAACTGCTTTACACGCCTATATACTTTCGTTTATAAAGCACTTGAATGAAAATATGTGTTGTCGTTTGGTGTTGACAGCTTTCTGAAGAAGAAATTAGTGATTAATATCCTTAATCAAGTGCCAATAAACACGCTCACAAAAACAAAGTCAGACATAGGTGTAGTAAACAGATGGTTGTGATCAGCAGTGCCGAATGAAACTAGTGAAATAGAAAACATTGAACCACAGCAATTGAACAGCTACTTACGAAGTTTTTTTCTTACAGTTAGAAAACAAAACGGTGATGAATATGAACCTGAGAGTTCAATCGCGATTAAAAACAGTGTTGACAGATACTTACCACAGAGAAAAATGATGGTGTTTTTTGTATGTTTTTTGTTATTTGAATATGAAGCAAAATTTAAAAAAAAGATACATGTAGGTCAATGTAGATCATTGGTATTTTTACATCGAGAGAAATAGGTATATAATAAAAAGGTTATTTAACATTGTTCTGTACAATACGGTGATATATTTGGACTCGTACCCATCTGACACAACCATATTGAGCGGCGAGTCCAATATGGTTGTCAGGTGGGTACGAGTCCAAATATCGGCGAGTCCAATATGGTTGTGTCAGCTGGGTACGAGTCCAAATATATCACCATATTGTACAGAAGCTAAGCTCGTCCAATATGGTTGTGTCAGCTGGGTACTCGTCCAAACATATCACCGCATTATACAGAACAATGTTAAATAACCTCATAATATTGACCAAGCATGAAGGATGGAGTCTAGAGTAACATATTATATATAATATTATAATTACAAACTATGAATGAGGTATATAAGTTATATGGGCTTAATCTGTTAACTACTTCCATTGCCATTAACCATTCAATATACATATCCCTCTAGATAAGCTAAATATGTCTCACATAACAGAAACTAGACTTGGAATAAGAGTTAAACGAAGCAAGATAGTCCAGTATTGCATGGCAATACATGATGTCCCCTACCGGTCAGATGTTTGACAGTAAAGGATTTTTGTTGGACCAGACTAAACAAAAGGCTATGATTTAGACAAATAACAAAGGCATGCAACATTTTGCAACCTTAACAAAACAAGTTTGAGTACATAATCTTCCTTACAAATTTGTAAAAGATATACCCCACTGTTTGTTTTTTAATCCAGTAAGTTTACAAACATATTACAAATACAATACAACAAGTAATACAAATACATACGCAAAGAAATTAACATCAATTTCAAGTCATGTATTAATATATATAACTAAATTTGAAGGGAAGTAATATTTATTGGGTATAAAGATGATGCTTTAAGCTCCCTGTTCAGCTGTTTAACCAACGACTAAATTCTGTTACCATAACACTACAATTTTGGCCAAAGTGCTCACACTGGCCATTTTAAATTAATAGCCACACATTTTTTAGTGAAGAAAATAATAGCCAACTTTAATGCGTAAGAGAATTCGGTCAGTCGTAAGAGCCAAATTTTCAATCAGGTTTTATTAGACTATCAGGGCCTCTGGCTATATTTTTCTTTTTGTCACCACTTTCTCCAAGGGAAAGAAGTAAGAGCCTAGACTAGCTCATTTAAAGGTAGGATTCCAGCAACTCCTTACACATTGATAAAAGAAAGAATGATGGATTAAAAAATGAATTGAAATATACTTTATGTATCTGTATTTATTCATCTATATATCGTTTTTCTTTCCACCAACATGTATTTGTAAAGGACAGTTTTTCTTATTTGATTATGTCCGAAAAAATCTGAAATTATGTACCATTCGAAGTACTATGACACCGCACCTTTTACAGCCCGAAAATTTCAAACATTCAATCGAAATACCATCAATTATGAACTTTTATCATGCATTAATGTGTTTTGAATGCCAAAAATGGTCTTTCTTATCAAAGGGGAAAGAAAACACAACCCTAATAGTAGGATAATGTAGTTTTATGTCATTAATTGTCGATCTCAAAGTTGTGATAAACTGAAACTGCCGACACGAAGCCAGCACTATATTCAAACTTCTTATTGTTTCAATGTTTTAATTACTTTATTGCAAGTGTTTTCACAGTTCACAATACACATGGGAGTTTGCTACCTATCGGGATCATGATGGGATAGCTATTAATGCAGGTGAAAGTAGCGCCTATATTCATAATAGTGCGTGCAATAAGCCGCCTTTGTCGGCTACAAACACAAATTAATTTCATCTCTTCGTAGCTTGTGTACAGAAAAACAAACAAAAGATAACAAATAACGGCATATCTGATTGGCTATTTGGTCCATTAAGGGGGAATTGACCTATTCGAAAATGTAAGGCTACGCATATGAACTATATATATTTGTAAATTTGAAGATATTTGCGATTTGAATCTGAATTTTGTTTTGCCGTTATTTAAACATGTTTTTAATCATAACGTCTTAAATATGGCTATGTTTGACGTTTTTCATAAAAGTCCCGTTGTACCCAGTTTTCAACGTTTTTGACATTTTTAGAGTGTTAGGCTAGTCACATGTAATTACTTTTTATATCAAACTGTTCGTCTCGATGAGACCTTTCAACTGATATATAAATTATTTCATTTTCAGTAAGACATAAAATAATATTTATATAATTTCCTTTTTCTTTCACCGATGTTTTACCGTGAAATTTTAAGAGAAAACCAAGTTAAAGCCTTTTATCTTTTAAACGGCTTCATAAAAAACTGCACAATTTTAATATGTTTTAGAGAATTTAATTTCCTATCCGAATATAAAATAAAATTTGCTAGTCATCGGAATATTTTTTTCAGTATTCTTGTTTTATTAACCATAATACCCTTACAAAGAAGGCGTCTCTGTCGACGTCGCGTCGTAAATATAATATGTGTACGACTAACGACGTTGACGCAAACATTGGAAACAAACACTGGTACCCTAAATGATAATGATAATGATAAATACTGCTCCGTATTTTCTACTTCTTTTTCCGTCCGTTTTTTCTCTTCTTTTCCAGAGTTTATGTGAAAACTCTAAATTTATTTATTGTCATGCATCACTATGGTCATGTATTTGGTATACCTCTAGGATAAAACAATAAGTTCAAGTTCATTTAAAAGTGTGTTTAATGTATATACAATTTCCAAGGCAGCCGTCAATCATGCTAAATATCATAAGATATATGTGTTCTTATTAAACATGTAAACAGTTTTCTTATCCTACTCTGTATCATTACAGCATATGTTTTCATGAACTGTTTGTCCGTTTTCTCATAATTAGAGACTACTAGACAGACGATCGTATGATAATTTATCAAAGCTTTTTTTAATAAAAAGTGTAGTGTCAGTCACACAACAAATAAAGGATACTGTATTAAAGTGTATAACATAGTACTATACCTCACATTTCGTTTACAATACACAGAATGCTTTGCTTATTATGCTTTTGGCTAACTGAAACAAAATTAAAATAAGCAGACGCTGCTTTATCAGAAGCAAAATATACTGAAAGGAAAAAGAAACGCATAATCAAAAAATTGCCTATACTGCACTATTAGATACACCCTATTCCAGATATATCTCAACGTGTTGTGTACAAAAAGGGGCTTCAGCTAATTACAGAAAGGACAATTCTGTCATGTAGCAGACATTTTAATCAAAGTATACTTTGTTACACGAAATTCATAAATGTTGAAGTTTCGCTTGAAACAGTTAAGCCATTTCAGTATTGTGTTTAATGTTTGCAAGCGATTGCAACGTTTAAATCCTAAGTTTCCTCACCTGCTTGAGCCAAATGCGCGTTTTGTCGATAATGAAACTTTAAAGGAGTAACCATTGGTGTGTTCGGTGCTGTTTAAACCTTCTTTCCGAAAGGACAGGTCTAATGTCGCCCTGTATCATTTGATTAGCAGTAGCATACTGAACATACAATATATAGCGGAAATACCCGTTATGCGTTTCTTTTACCTTTCAGTATATTGCTTTAAAAATCAGGTGACACTGTCGACAAATAAAACACGTGTTTTACCTTCCGCTCCCTTATTTTTTAATAGTTTTGTCTTTATATATTTACATTAATTTTTAATTAATACTTCATTTCTTCATCTTTCATTAGTTTTTGCGCACAATATGACCTGTTTATGTGTCGATGTGCCGTAAAACACCATTCATTCATATTATTATTCATCTTCTAAAAAAGCCAAGGTCTCATCGAACGTGAACTGGACTGAGTCGTTATTTGTATCCATACACGCTGTTGCAGACGAGTTTTCTGGTATGTCATACATAGAGCACGTGACTGTAACTCAAAAGATCCAGACGATAGTTGTTGCATCGTCCCACGTGGCTGTAATGGCAGCAACTTTATATTGTTGTGCGCATTCTGTGTAGACTTTGAATTTAAACTGTGTTCTCCTGAATATGTGATATATGTTGATCAGTTGTATATTTATATATTATCATTAATTCTGTAACATCTGTAATACTTATTTATGAGTATACTCATATACTGGTTAGAAATACATCCACCGCATTGCTAGATAGTTTGTATATAGTCGTTTTCTGGGGTACACACGTTTAAATTCTATTTGATGATTTGTTACACAGTTTCTTATGCTATTCGTATGTATTTCCTAAGTGAAATTACGAATTTGGAACTGGAATTCATGTGTATACTCATTACAAAGAGTACATGATAATAACGTTTTAATGGGACACAAGACAATTTTCAATAATTATTTTCACCTCGATTTATCAATTCAGTATCAGTTTGACGTTATATCTGCTGGCATATATTAATATAATACAATTTGGAGTTTTCATTATTTCTTCGTATTCAACCGTAGCTTAAAAATATTATCGCTACACTGCGGTGTCCTGTTAGGGCCATGTTACCATCGCATCTTACCATCGATGGTAAGATATGATGGTCGATGGTAAGATGCGATGGTCGATGGTCCATCGCATCTTACCATCGACCATCGTATCTTACCATCTCATCTTACCATCGACCATCGCATCTTACCATCGAGCATCGACCTAGGTCGATGCTCGATGGTAAGGTGCGATGGTAAGTTGGCCCTAACAGGACACCGTAATAATCAGCTATTAGCCCTAACAGGACACCGTAATAATCAGCTATTAGCCCTAACAGGACACCGTAATAATCAGCTATTAGCCCTAACAGGACACCGTAATAATCAGCTATTAGCCCTAACAGGACACCGTAATAATCAGCTATTAGCCCTAACAGGACACCGTAATAATCAGCTATTAGCCCTAACAGGACACCGTAATAATCAGCTATTAGTGTAAGAGTTTAGACACGAGTGATCATCCAATAAAACATTGTACAAACACACAACAATAAACCAGATCAGGCTTTTGTTTAAGAGCCGTTAAACACACAACAATAAACCAGATCAGGCTTTTGTTTAAGAGCCGTTATGTCGCCAACATTTGTTGAATATAGAAAACAATTACAGTCTGTTTCAAATAGATCGAATGTCTCTTCCATCTGAAACTGGAATTCCATATGCCGACCTGGTGTTGCTGTGGTGTTGTTACTCAGATGTTTAAGAGTTATCATCTTTTCATCCGCAGTCGCATTGAGACAAGTTTTTCGATAAATGGACCAATATGTCTTTCCTGTTTTTTAATAGTCTTAAAGCTAATGGCTGGTATGCCATAAATGCACTTATATAATTTAAATGCATACTTTAATTATATTCTGCTTTCATATTATGCATGCGTATATAATGTATAAATACTATTTGTATTACTCATATTAGTATTATATTGTAATGCATGTGTTATACTCTTGTAGACACCTTTGAAACAATACATGGATTGGATAGGCGAAACCGCTAGCTTTTGAAAAATCACGAGCAACTCATTACTGTCTGTTTTCACGTACATATATTTAATCACATATATTTAATATGAGTTATATTTCAGTCAATGAAATTGACGAATTGCTAAAAACCTTCAGCAATTTATATTGAGTAACATGTACAGTCCATCTAGACGGTAACTATAAATAATATACGAAGAGGTAAAAATCACAAAATAATTGTTAATACATCACCAACATGTACAATGTACCTTTAATACAAATACAGTCGACGTCGACGTTATTTTCATGACGCGGCGTCTTTTACGAAGGGTATTATGGTTAATAAAACAAGAATACTGAAAAAAATATTCCGATGACTAGCAAATTTTATTTTATACTCCGATAGGAAATTAAATTCCTTAAAACATATTAAAATTATGCAGTTTTTTATGAAGCCGTTTAAAAGATAAAAGGCTTTAACTTTGTTTTTTCTTAAAATTTCACGGTAAAACATCGGTGAAAGAAAAAGGAAATTATATAAATATTATTTTATGTCTTATTGTAAATGAAGTAATTTATATATCAATTGAAAGGTCTCATCAAGACGAACAGTTTGATATAAAAAGTAATTACATGTAACTGGCCTAACACTCTAAAAATGTCAAAAACGTTGAAAACTGGGTACAACGGGACTTTTATGAAAAACGTCAAACATAGCCGTATCTGAGCCGTTATTATTAAAAACATGTTTAAATAACGGCAAAACAAAATTCAGATTCAAATCGCAAATATCTTCAAATTTACAAATATATATAGTTCATATGCGTAGCCTTAAATTTTCGAATAGGTCAATTCCCCCTTAATCACATGATGGTTGCGTGTATCAACAATGCCGATTATCCGTCAACAAAGTGCCAATTAAGGGAATTAACAACTTTTACAAGCGATAATTGATAAGCGTGTGGCGACATCACAGGGGGTGCGAATGGATTATATAATGTTTATTGCGGTCATTTATTAGTTGTGGTGTCAAACAGTCAATTATACGGAAAAAAAAATAATAAAAAAATGTTTTTTTAAATAAAATAATCGCCATTTTTTGTCGACATTTCTTTGAAATAATCGACAGTATTATAAAATAATCGCAAATGTCGACCATGACATATGGTAGCATGAGCCCTGGGCCATATAACCAAAATAAATTGTGCGCAAAATCTCCATATGCTTCTCTACCTATGTACCATTTTTAGGACAATTAACGAGGCAAAATATAGCATTTTTAACTAAATCAAGGGCCATAACTCCGCTGTTACTGGTCCGATCTGGCTGTTTTTCAAACTTGTCCGAGCTTTCATTGATGTTAACAACCTGTTAAAGTTTGGTAAAGATCAGATGAAAAATGAAGGCCCTTGGTCAGTAGAGCAAAAAATCATCAGCTCCAAAAAGTAGGTCAAGGTCATAGATGAAATGCCTGCGTCCAAAAAGATGCACTACCCAAGACACAACTATGTCAAAATAGAATATTTTTTCTTCCAAAGATTAAGCTTTACATTAGGTTTAAAACATCTAGTGCATAATTATAGTTCATGAGAAAGTGATGTAAATGTAACAATTAAAGTTATCTGCCCTTTGCTTGGATGGTGAAGGTCACATCCACATCTGCTTTGTCACATTGCAATGTACCACTCAAGATACAACTATAAGCAAAGTTTGAAAGGTCTTAGTGCATACAGTTTGTGAAAAAGTGACCTAAACACCAAAGTTGAAGGTAAACATTATAAGGTTATCTGCCCTTTGCTTGGAGAGTCAATGTCACATCCACGAGACAAAAATAACATTTGTGAGGAATATGCTTCTAATGAAAACACACAGCATTATCTACATGTACCTCTACATCTCCATCTACAACCATGACTACTAAACTGGTACCCCATCAATAAAAGAAGCATCAAAACACAACATACTAATACAGAAGTTTATGCAGACAGAGAGACTCCATTTTTCATTTTAATACCCTGGTCCCACTTCCTCTCCCTGCGACTGCAAAACTTTATTGAGCAAAAGACAATAATTATAACAAGAGCACTGAGATACAAAATAGCCCTGTTAAAACTTGATTATTATAAGAGAAAGGTAAGTAACTCAGATCCGAGAGATTTTAAAGTTACATTATAGACAAAATAAAAATAAAGAAAAGAGTAGAATATGTATTCACCACAGTGTATTAGGCAGAAATTTAAGACTTGGGTGTGCAAATCTGCGAACAATTAATTAAAATAATTTGCTAACACGCACTAATAGCCAATTCGTGCCAAGTTTGTGTCTCTGGGACAATTTACTTTACAGATAAAGGTTAAACGTAATTTCAGATCATCTTTCTTCTATAAATGTATACAAAACATAACATAACATTAGCCAATCAAAACTAAGTATTTGAAATGTAATATCACAATCTTTATTATTGATAAGGTATTAGTCTATATTAAAGGTACTAGTCTATATTACGATTCAAGCTACAAAACTAACACATCCATACTCCACCATTAAACACTTTTTTCCTTTCCTACATAAATATGTTTGCTTTTATTGTGAAATTCATTGAGGTCGAAATTTTGCAATGTGAAATTTGTTATGCATTTAATAACAAAAATAAGTTACTCCAGATCAACTGCTAAAGTGACATGTATAATGTAGGTGTATAAATATAACGTAAACCAATCCAATATTTGCAATTTATTTTTTCATTACTTATTAAATAGTGTTACATTATAAAATAGTGGAGGATGAATGATTTTTTCTCTAAAATTCCATCCAGAACAATCAAACATTAATAATTTCCCACAATGCCATGCACAACTACAAAAATAACAACATCCCAGAATGCACCACAACAAATCTTACCCTAAAGAAATATCATATGACGTCAGTTTGTACAGCTGCTTCTGTCTGGATAGGGGCAATAATAAGTATTGTTATTTTTGTATTCATTTATTTATTTATTTGTTAACTTAAAAATAAGACAACTTTTTTCCTCGCATATTAATACATGTGTAATTACACAATAATACATAAGTCATACACAGCATATATTGTTGTGTCAGAACAGCATATACTGTGTCAGAGTGGTTTCACCATTTTGAGTTTGTGTGCTCTTTTCGACTTTTGTGAACCTTTTTTTACAGAAAAATAAAAATCTAAAACATGGCTCGGCCATTCTAAACGCAATGCAAGCAATGAGGTATACCTATCAAAACATCAGAGTAAATGTGAAATTCCAATGACCAAAATTATTATTTTAACTATTAGAAGCTGATTAAAATGTTTGATCTGCAACTGAAAAAGATCCAAACTGAGGGCATACTGTCCTTCAAGCCATGACAACCAGGAGTTGATCTGGGACACAGACGTGCTGGACATATTTTATTCTTAGACACAGAAGAGATAAAGAAAACTTAAATGTAAACTTACACATTTATCCCGTATTTGGTCAAATTAAAAGACTGTTTTCACTGGATATTAAAAAGGTTTATTCTACTTCAGCATCCGGGTCATGTCCCTCAATCATCGCCTTAAGTACCCTACTAACCTTTTTGTTTTGTCATAGTTTTGGCATATATCCAATTAATATAGGTTCTTTTCTCAAAAACAAACTGAATACAACTGACTGTATTCTTACCTGTCTGCTGGATCTACGGCTGCCTGAGCATTTGGAGTTACTTCCCCTTTTGATGTGACAATGACCTCCCTTGTAGCACTGTAAGTGGCCTCCCCTGACTGACTCTCCTGTGATGAATCTGATGGAGTACCGACTGCAGGTGTGGGGTTGTCGTCAACTTCATTTATTAACTCCATTAAAACTTTATTTAAACTTTTTGCCGCTTCCTTCACACTTGAAGTAAAACACAAAACACAACATTAACCCTGTATGAATTTTAGAATTGTAAATATATATATAGTTTAAAGGGACACTGTCCGTAAGTAAGCAAATATGGAGCATAACCAAATAAGGTTTCTATATAGTATGTCTTGCCTGGTATATCAGGCCCCTCTAGCTCCGATTCTTATGGATGGCGGGAGGTGTACAGTACTGGTTCTACCAAGGAAAAGCGGGTGGTCTGCCTCCACCAGAAAAAATCGACCGTCATATATAACTTTACATGTGTGAAAATGACACCACACAAACAAACTATCAAACCGTTAAGCTCAGCTGGGAGCGCATTCGACTACTGCGCTTCAACTATTATTACTCGCAACGGTAATTTTAGTGTGCGCTACAAGTTCAACCCCATGAAGTGGTACTTCTACTTTTTGTACCGCTATTGAATTCCGTCAAACAATCTTGTTTTTATTTAGTAAATATTCCATAATTGTTGGTGTGTAACATTTGTCAATGTAATTATTTTGTGTTTTATAAGCTGAAGTTATGTTGGGTATGAGCTTGGTTAGATTGCGGGATAAGTTTATGAAAAGAGGCATAACTCTGCCAAAATGAGTCAGAGTTATTGGACATGTGTAACGACATTCCTTGAGGTAAGGTGAAGATGTGTGTGAAGTTCTATGTTCATAGGTCAACTACTTTTCAAGTTATGGCAAAGGTTAGGCTGCATATTAAAGTTTGGTGAACAGACGACGATGACGGATAGACGGCAGACAATGTGATCCCTAAGTTTCTGCCATGCCTTAGCAGGCGACACAAAAACTCATGGTCATAATTAATTTAATAATTACATTTTCTAAAATAAATTTAAAATACCTCATTTGCACTAGTTTTTTTTCGTGGCATCAAGAAATTCCTTAGTGTATGACACTCAAAGCATGTGTCGTTATTGAAATTGATGAATGCCAATCATGAATTTTACAAACGAAGATAAATTGCCGAAATCCCTTGAAGTCATGATGTACCGTTTTCTTGCAGACTTATAGTAAATCCCAGTGAAATTACAATCATTCAGCAGCATGGAATACAACATTTATTAATGAAAAGAAGCAAGAGATGACACAACCATGTTACTCGCCAGTTTAGATTATTTTCCTCACACTGTCCGACATCGCTTATGCACACAGTTTTAAAAACAACCCATTATTTAGTATTTAAATAGTTGGAAAAAAATACATTTCCCTGGAATTATGTCTCGGTAGGGATTATCACTTTTACATCCCTCAGAAATGTTGGTAAATCCTTTAAGGAATGTAATATATATGTATGTCTAATGGTCACTGTATACTGATAACAGTTTTGTTATCTAGAGATGATAACGAAGGTAAAGCAATTGATAACAGCTGTTTACAAGCTTTAACTTTTATTTCAGTGACCTCGATCTACAATATTAGATAAAGAGAAAAATTAATTTAACTGATGATTATTATCTTTGCATTTTCATTTAAAATAATGATATTTATTGTGACTCAAAAGAAGACGAGGCCCACAATGGCCAGTGTACACCCTACTGGCTAACATGGCTCTAATGTGATGATGAAGTTAGGTATGTTTCTGTCAACCTGATGCCAAATAACCATGTATCATTGTCCAAACTGATGCCCCAGTTAA